>JAQHUG010000292.1:374548-399452 GCA_028555095.1 Dicrostonyx torquatus
AAAAAGCCAATACATGCAGAAGAGATAGGTCCCAGTGCCATTATCATTGGCTTCTCAGTCAGTCCCCATTGGCAGCCACATTTAGAGATTCCGGTTTGGTCATATGCTCCTTCAGTCCTGGTCCAGCTGGATTTGATGAGCTCCCAATAGATCAGGCCATGTATATTTTAAAGCAGTATGAGAAGAGAGGATCTGCCATCAGTGCTGAGTTAAAAGACCACGCCGAGGGTCATGTGAATGCGGTCTAAAGTGTCCAGGCTGACAGTGTTAGTCAGCTTTGGATTTTGAGGGTGCTCAGGACAAGCCAGCCTCTGACTGACCTCGAACTGACAGAGCCCGGTGGAGGTTGCACGGAACAGAATTGAGACAGTTCAGCTGAATCTTGTCTATACCACCACAGCACTGTGAGAACGTGAGTCCTATTTAGTTTAAGACACTAAGTTTGGACAAGATTGTTGTAAGGTACTAGGTAATGGATGTAGACATTAGAACCCAATATGGTTAAAAGGCATGGCTCCAACATATGATTTCAAAATGAAAACTTTTTTTTTAATGAATTATTGGCTCACATGTATGAGACACAGTGAAGATTTAAGGCACAAGAGAGTACATATGGAAGGGTTCTTTCAGGAAACATTTATGCTCACCTTGCCCCTTCAGAGCCCTCTTGGATGATGGTTAAGATGGTTTGCAAGATGACACATAAGGAAATAGCCAAAGAAGAGGCAAAAACAGCATGTCTTAACCCAAAGTGACTTTTCTCTCTACTGTATGCTCCCAAATGCTCACTTCTTTCTTCTGGGTTCTTTATGAATCCATTTAAGCTCCCCCTTCCCAACACAGCAAATACACGAGGCTAATGCCAGGTCCACAAGTGACCGTGTGGGTGTGTCCTCTAAGTTGGAAACCAACCATATATGTTTTCCAGTAGTGTGAGATTATAGAATCTGTCCCCGTGGTAGGCTGAGTGACTCAGAATGAATTTTAGAGGAGTTTTCTTCTTGTGTTTTATTTGGTGATAGCTAGTCTGCCAAGGCTCCCATGTCCTGATAAGAAACCGAGTCAGCCAGAAATGAAATCCTTAGTGCGCTCAGTGTGCTCCCATGTCCTTGGTTTCCCTGACATTCCCAGAGTCCTGTCCATGTTTAGCCTCACTGTGGAGTGTGGAATCACCTGTGTGTACTCTGGGGCATCCAGCTGTTCTCAGAAGTACCAGGTTTACTTGCTCAACAAGCACCAATCCCATACCAGCTGTGGTCCAGGCACTGTGATGGGTGTTATAAGGACACGAACATAAATGCTTGTAATTTTAAATCTCTTATTTCCAGAGTCTATCCACAATGACTCCAGGAAAAAACAATTAAATTGGCTTAGTTGCGCTTACCTGGATCAGTATCCTCTGGTTCCCCAGGATTGTGAGATGTTTAGCTTCCAAAAGTGAAAAAAATCAAAGTAAATATTTGTTCTCATTCTTCTTTGTTTCTGGGTTGAGAGAAACGTGGGACCTGATGCCACACGGATTCTTAAGGTTTTTTCCTTTTTGTCTTTCTTTCTTTTCTTCCTTCCTTCCTTCCTTCCTTCCTTCCTTCCTTCCTTCCTTCCTTCCTTCCTTCCTTTCTCCTCCTCCTCCTCCTCCTCCTCCTCCTCCTTCTCCTCCTCCTTCTCCCTCTCCTCCTCTCAGACAGAAAAAAAAAAACCCACGCATTTCCATTTCTCTGAGAGGGCAGGGAAGGGAAAGGCTGTGGTCCCTTATCACACTCAGACACTCTACCCAAGGGTTAGGCACTCTGGAAGTTTGTCCAGTCTGCTTTGGAGGGTCAAGTCAGGCACACTGCTGGGTAGTGTTTTACCAAAGTAAGATTCCACATCATGCCTTTTATGTCATCTGATCAGGCTTCCATAAAAGAACTCCACAGACTGTGAGGAATAAGTGAGACCCTTTATTTTATTTTGATGTGGTTTTGGAGGCTGGAATGTAAGGGCCAAGGTGCTAGGCAGGTTGTTTCTTGATAAGGTTTCTTGTTCAGGTGTCTAGATGGCCGCCTTCTGTCTGTGTCCGTGTGTGTGTGTGTGTGTGTGTGTGTGTGTGCGCGTGCGTGCGTGTGTGTGTGTGTGTTCCCGTGTGTGTGTGTTGGGGTCACTGAAGAGCTTGTCACTTTTCTTCCTATAAGGTCATTGTGCTGGTTAATACTGACTGCCTGCTAGATGGGGTCTAGAATTACCAGGCACAAGCCTCTGGGTATATTATAAAGACTAGGTTAATTGACGCTTTTGAAGCAGACACCCCACCCTAAACGTGGGTGGCACTTTGCATAGGCTGGGGTCTGGAGCTCCATAAAAAGGAGAAGGGGGATGAGCACCAGCATTTACCTCTGTCTGCTTCTTAATGGCTGCAACAGTGTGAGTCACCCGTCATGTGCCTTTCCTGTAAGGACATTTTATATCCCCTTGAACTATGTGTCAAAATAAATCTGTTCTTCCTAAAGTTCTTTTGGGTATTTTGTTTCAGCAATGAGATAAGTAACTAATATATAGCCACCTTATGACCTAATTACCTCTGTACAGGGCTTATCGCCAAACATAGCTCTGCTGGGGTGGGAGTGATTAGGATTTCAATTTGTATGTTATGGGGAGTATAGAATCTAGACCCTAGCACTTCTTTTATGGCACATACTAAATTATGCCTGAGCATGTATATACATACATATATACATATACGTGTGTGTGTGTGTGTGTGTGTGTGAGAGAGAGAGAGAGAGAGAGAGAGAGAGAGAGAGAGAGACACTCAGGGCATGCACATTAGCAACACAGTGTGGTAATTACAATGCTGTGCTCAGTACAGATGGGAAGAATGAACCCATTTAGTTAGAGCAGCTCAGGAAGGCTTTTCAGAGGAGCCTTAGACTCAAAGAGGCTTTTGGATCTGGGACTGGGTAGAGGTAGACCAAGCAGAGACAGAAGCACATGGAAGAATGCATGAGGTGACCTACTCGCCCACCATCTGGTGAGCAGGGCCATGTAGCAAGTGTGCACAGTGACTGAGCGAGTCCTGGGTGCTTAGGGGATGTAGGGAGAGTATGGGGGTGTGGACCAGGTTTCAGGGAAGGGTGCTGTCTTCTGGAACACTGCTCTATGTCACTTGAACTTCACCTTGTAGCAGGAATTGGGAACCTGTTACATATTTGTGTCTCTAGTGTCCTTTTCAAGTTCATGCTTGCCACGTGTGGACCAGAGACAGTGGTGGTATTTGGGGCGCTATGGAATCTTTGGGGGTGTGCTTTTTTGTCAGGGTGCATCAAGAGTGATGGGTTTTTAAAATAACTGGTACCAGGCACTACTCTCCCTCTTTTCTGCTCCTGGGCATGATGTCAGGAGTTAGTTAGCATCAGATACAGCAGCCACCAGGAAGGACAGACTTGTGAGCCAAAGGCATCCCCCTTCCCTTGTTTCTATTCAGTGTTTCTATGTCATGTCAAAGTGGCAAGAAAAGTAGCAACACAATATTTTAGCAGCAGCAGAAGTGGAGCCGTTTGTACTGAAAAGTTCTCCCTGAAAGCAGCTGGGACACTGTGACAGGGGTGGCAGGACTGGTTTGGACTGCCCTACCATACTGTGGCAACAGAGCCAGGAGGCAAGCCAAGTGTGGTGCTCCACAGGATAGGGAAGGGGACAGCTAGCCATTTTAATCAGAAAGTAACACCAGTGGGGAGGTGTAGGAATCTAAGCTGTATCCCAAGTGCTGGCGGTGACTAGGGAGCCATTATGGAGAGAAGAAACACCATGCAAAGCAGGGTGAGGAGGAATGGCAGCAGAGGATGGGTGAAATGCGAGCAGAATGCTACTTAGACTGGGAAGGCTCCAATTGTGTGTGTGTGTGTGCGTGTGTGTGCACGTGCGTGTGTGTATTCCAAAACACATTGTTAGTTTAACTCTATGTGGAAGTGACAAGCAAATATTGCAGAGTTATCATTATTACACGTCATATTTCAGACAAAAAGTCCTGGGGAGAGCGAGTCTATTGCTTAGCAGGCTCTTGGGCAGGGAGGATGGCCAGGAGCTGACTGAAGGCGCTGTAGGACAAGATACCTTTGGAATAAGTAATTCACTCACTGAAATAAATACATTGGAAGCATTCCTTAGTCATTCATTGTGAAGAAAATTAAAAAGCTTTTGGCATAGAACCACCAAGCTGCTGGCCTTCTTTTCACCCTGAGACAGGTCCTGCTTTTGTATCTGCTGTGATTCAGGTACTTGGTAATCTTGAAAGCTCTGGATTGGCCAGAGAAAAAATTAGAGAGAATTTTAAAAAAGATTAGAATCAGTCCTTTGCTGATTTTAGTCTCCAACTGCCCTTCCATGAGGATGGGGAGGAAAACCTGGGTCATGGGTTCTGAGCCTTCAGTTGGCTGGGAATTTGTGTAATTATAACAAACTCCTGAGTTTTCTTCCAAAAATATTTGGCAGGAATTCAACTGTCTGGAGAGAGAGACAGAACAGAGAGGGAAGGAGGGAGGGAAGGAGAACACAGAGAGACAAAGACAGAGAGACACAAAGACAGAGAGACACAAAGACACAGAGACACAAAGACACAGAGACACAAAGACAGAGAGACACAATGACACAGAGACACAAAGACACAGAGACACAAAGACAGAGAGACACAACAGAGCAAGGAAGCGACAGAGACACCCAGAAAGATTTGAGACTCACAGAGACAGAAAGACAAACAGAGGGACAGACACAGAAACAGAACAAGAGACAGAGACACAGAGAAAGGCAGACAAAAAAGACACACACATACAAAGAGAGACAGAGAGATGAGAGAAAGCACACACAAGCAGGTGCATGAGTTTTACATTGTGGACCCAGTGAACTTGCATCTATCACCTTCCATTAGGCAGGTGACAATTTTTCCTTCCACCTTCCTGTTCTTTCTGGGGTCCCCAAGCTAACCAAAGTAAAACAACACAATGGAGGCCCAGGCTCCCTGACCCAGGACCTGGAGCCCTCATCCCTGTCCACTAGAGCCAACCATAGCGGAAGGCTCGGGGGCGTGGTCGGATCCTAGGGGCGTGGCCTGGGGCACGGGGCGTGGCCTAGTGATGACTCAGCGGCCCCGGCCCACCCCTGGCCCGCCCCGGCACTTAATTCTGACGCGTGGGGCCGCGGGGTGTGAGAGCCGCCCAGAGCCGGACGGGCTTCGGAGTCGGGGCGTTGCAGCCGCCGTCGGAACCGCCCTCTCGCCACCTCGGCGGCCAAGGTGCTGGCTACCACCGCTAGCAGCGGAGCGCGCCGGGGAGCAGCGCGCCTTTGTGCGAGGTAGGCTGGCTCCACACAACACACACAAAGACGAGGGGCTTACGAGGCGGCCGCCCGCGGGGACACAGCGACGCCTGTCTGACCCCGGTCCGGGCGACCCTGTCGTTGGCTAGCAGCGCCGGGTGGCTTCGCGGCCCCTCGGGCGCAAGCCGGCGGCGGGGAGCCAGGTGGCCCTGCGCTGCCTGGGAAGGTCGAGGGTGCAGGGCCCGGGCGGCGGCCCCGATGGAGGGGCTCTGAGGGCCCCTGGAGAGGAGGGAATCCGGGCTGCTGCTCGGCTCATTGTTGTATCCTCGGTCCTGCAGACCCAGACCTTGAGACCCTGGCTGCAAGGCTGGGCGGCCAGATGCCAGTCTTGCCTGCCCGGGCGGCAGGATGGGGTCAGCGGCCCGACGCCAGCCCCTGCTCGGCAGACAAAGGCGGGGTCGCGCCGCTTAGAAAGGTGGTGGTGACACTGTTTCCTTTCTGCAAGTTACTTTTCTGTGTTGGACTCGGCTGTGCCTCTTTGAGTCCGGCAACGCCAGGAGGTTGGGTGATGTCTACGCTCAAGAAGTCCCTCTATTTTGTCTGGGTTCCGCGATTGCCTCCTGAAACATTTCTGGGTGACTGGGAGTAATCGGATCCATCAGAGCCAAGTTTTGACATGTGTGCGGAAAGTGAAGCGTACCAGCTCTTTGAAATTTAGAGGGCTCCTGTTGAGGGAATGAAGTGCAGACACCAGCCATACCAGTCCCTTCTCAGAAAAAATTTTTGTCTGGGACTGCTAAGCGAAGTTATTTGGTTAGAATGGGTGTAACCCTGAAGGGGCTAACAGGAGACCAGAATGAGGCTTGTTAGACTTGACATTCTGCCTTGGAGGAGCCTCCTTGCTAACAGGGAGGCCGGTGTCTTTCTCTAAGCATGCCACCCCTCTATTATTTGGAAGTGTTAGCTCTTAAAGTTGCTTTAATCTGTCAGAGGTGCCCGTCTAGGGAAGATTTCTTAGTGTTTGTAGTTTCAGGCTTTACACTTCCAATTATATAACATATATATTTGTGAAAAATCTCAAAAAAACAGAAAAAAGAGTTCACTCATGTGGCCATCACCCAAACATATCGTGAGGATGAGGGCATGTTTGCTTCATTCGTGTAGGGAAGTGTGTGTGTGTGTGCGTGTGTGTGTGTGTGTGTGTGTGTGCGTGTGCGTGTGTGTGTAGAGAGAGAGAGAGACCAAATGAACATATTAATATTTCCTAACCTTTGTATTTGTCTAAAGTGTGACATTTAATAATGTAACTTTGCAATATTCCTTTGCCTCTTTCACAGAGGATTAGACCATCAACTTGTTTTGGAATATATTTTCTCAGCGTCTTGCCAGTAACTACTTTTTCAGAAGGGAGAGGGATGATGAAGGAAAAGTAATGTGTTCTGCAGTTTACTGGAAAGAGGTAAACATACACACACATGCATATACATATATTTTTTGAGTTTCAGGAGTAGCTTGGGATTGACTGTTTAAAAAGCAAATAAATCTTCTTACTTTAAAAATATTCTTAGATTTGGAGCTTGGAGGCTTGGCTCAGTTGTCAAGAGCACTTGTTGCTCTTGGAGAAGACCTAGGGTTCAATTCCCAACACCCACATAGTGGCTCACAACCATCTGTACATCTAGTTACAGGGCATCTAACACCCTTGACTTTAGTAGGCAACAGGCATGCACATGGTATACTTAGAGGCATGTAGGCAAAACACTCATGCACATGAAATAATAAACTATTTTAGAAAATTCTGAGGTTCATGAGACCTGCACGATGGAAAGAACTGCTTTGTAGAAAGAATGGCAGTGGTTTTCCGGATGCATCCACGCATGCTTCAGACAGTTTGAGTTGAGAAAGGAAAAACAGCTTCCCCTGTGCAGTTTGAGTGTCTGAAAAGCCAGTCAGCTCCATATTTGACCAGTGGACACGTCTGTCATTACTTTTATTTTCTCCCTGTAAAAAGTTTGATCTTTGAATTCTTTAATATTCCAAGTAGAACGAAGCCTTTGAGACAGCCCTTTAGAAGCAGGATTGAGGAGATGATGCAATGGTTTTGAAGCCAGGAGACGTCATGAGGAGGAAGTTGTGGCCGTGTGCTATCAGGTTCATGGTTTTGTTGCTCTCCCTCCCTTTTGGAGTTTGCATCTGTACTCTGGGGTTCCTTAATCTGCAAACACACTTCCTTGCAGTAGTTGCAGGATTGTAGTGACCCCTAGATGAGGGCAGGACACATAGCCTCTGTAGTGATCCGTGGTGCTTTCCTAGTCATGACACTTTGCTACATATTAGAACCCGAAGGAAGCCCAGGAGGAAAGAGCAGCATGCCCAGCTCTTATTTTGCACCCCTTCTGTGGAACTTTGGACAGTGTGGGAACAGCAGCCAACTCAGAACTCAGGTCAGAGTTTGGAAGTTCTGTTCTGTTACCATACCAGACGAGAGCCAGTTGTAAGAGCATCCAGTATCAGGGCCAGAGAGTCCTGGTTGAAAGTGGTTGAAAGACTTGTTTTGTAGTTGAGAGACCTGCTCAAGAAATCGTGTCCCTGACCTGCAGGAGCCAGGTGCTGTCGCTCATCCACTCATTGCTCTGGCTCTTGTCTAAAAGGCAAATGCTGCAAGGGAAGGAAGGAAGGAAGGAAGGAAAGAAGGGTCTTCACTGTGTTTCCTGTGATGACTGAGGGGTAGAAGACTTCTCACCCAAAGTGGGACACAGATGAGGACTGTGGCTTAGGTATCACTGTCAGTGTCTAAATGCCCCAGCCTTCTAGAATTCATTGTTAAGAGTGTTGTTAGAAACTGGGCTTGGGAGTTCGGTTCAAAGAGGGCTGGATTTTCAGACATTTGTGGAAATCCAAATTTCTAGAAATATGTGCTGAGTCTAGAAAAAGTGCTGGAGAGAAATTGTCCAGCTTTGGGGCTCACTGGCTTCGAACTGAGCTGGAGTGAAGGTCTACATGCACCCATAGCTGTGCCTAACTTTGGCATGATCCCATGAGAATTTCTCATTTCCTTGTCTCTTCCCCCTGTATAATCTTTGCCTGGTTTTGCTTTTCCTGCTTGAAGCAATGTATTATTTTCTCTTTTCCTTCCTGTGGAGAAGTGCTGAGTCTTTTCCATCTGAACTTTTCCTCACCCCGAGTGCTTGTGGGAATGCCCTTAAAGGACTGGATGCTTGCTTTCATTCACTTGTTATCACGGGTTCTGAGCCTCAGCTGTGAAATGCAGTGATTCGGGAAGCTGCCTTGGGTTACCATTTAGACGTGGTAAAGATGGGGAACCGTTTCTGAGGTTGCTGGGGAAGCTTTGTCTAGGTGCTTAGAGGCCAGGCACCAAGTTTATTGTAGTTAACAGGAGCAACTAGGCCCCTGTAGCAGGGTAGGCAAGGGAGGTGCTTTAAGAATTGTACAAAGGGATGCCGGGCGGTGGTGGCGCATGCCTTTAATCCCAGCACTCGGGAGGCAGAGGCAGGCGGATCTTTGTGAGTTCGAGACCAGCCTGGTCTACAAGAGCTAGTTCCAGCGCAGGCTCCAAAGCCACAGAGAAACCCTGTCTCGAAAAACCAAAAAAAAAAGAAAAAAAAAAAAGAATTGTACAAAGGGACCCCACATTGTTTAATGGCTGTTCCTTGTAGAGCTGTAGATAGAAGTAGCCCTTTTTGATTTGAGCTGTTTTAGGTAGAATGATAGAAACCACAGGGCAGGATGGGATTAAATTTCTAACCATGTGAAGTCTGATGTGGCCTGGCAGGCACTTGGAGCTGAGAGTATAGTTGCCCAGGGCCTGCTCCCTGGGGCCAACTGAATTAACAGGGGGCTGCTGTGTTTTGTCTATAATTTGACTGACATATTAGAACAGTTTCTAGTGCAGAACTGAGTGACTGAGAGATGTCACAGTGTGTTTTCATTGTCCTCACCGAAGGTAAACTCAGGGCCAGCAGCCCTGGAAGTCAGTTGTTGCCTCGGCATGGTATCCTGACCTGCAGGGGTTCTGAGAGACGAAATCGGTGGCACACAAAGATTGGTCCACTACAGCTGGGTTTCCTCCCTCGTTTCTGGAAATTCTATTACAGGTGAAGAGATCGCTAGAGGAGTTTGCAGGAAAATAGGGAGAGACTGGTTTCAGAGTATTCCCAAACGCGGCTGGGATACAGGAAGGGAGAGGGGATAGTTCAGGAGGGCTGTGTTTACATTAGAGGAACACAGGGCAGCCCTACCAAAGATGTCACTCAAAGTGGAATGCGTACAGTGTAAAGCCGGGCCTGTAGTTGATCGGCCCTCTGTAGTGGGGTGCATGTGTGACACACGTGTGTGAGGTCACAAGGGAGATGTGAGTTGGTGTTGGTGACAGTAATATTCCGTCCACACTGGCAGGCATGGAGTGCAGGTGGAGCATGCTGTAGGGATTAAGGAGGAAAGCCTCAATCCCCATGCCTTGGTTTGCTGCTGATTAAGCCCTGCTGGTCATGAGATGGGCAGAAAGCTTTAGGTAGGGAATTTGCTGAGCCTCTGTAAGCTTCTTAAGAGTGAATTATTAAGTCTTCTCTATAACAAGGTAGAATACAGATTATAGTTTGATGGCTTTTTAAAAAATACTTGAAATATTTTCATTATAGAGCTCCGAGAGAGGGCCCTTCCCACACAAGCATGAGAGCCTGAGTTCGGATCTCCATTGCCCATGTAAAAAGTCAGGGGCAGTGTGTGTCTGCAATTTAGGCTCAGGGAGGCAGGGACAGGAGGACACCTGGGTCATGTACGTCGTTGCTGACCAAAGGCGTGGCCTGGACAGCTGCTATCTGGACGATTGCTTGACTAAAACTGTATGGCTGTTGGTTGGAAAGTCCCCATCTCCCTCCTGCTCAGCCCCTTTCAACCATCGTTCTTCCTTTGACTCCGTGAACCTGATTATTAGATACTTCACAGAATGTCACCATGCATCATTGGCCCCTCTACAACTTGCTGTCTTCACTTAGCCTGACCCCTTCCCGGTTCATTAAGGTTGTATACTGTTGAGTTTCCATCCTTGTAAGGTCAAATAGTATTCTATTGTAAGTATATACTACATTTGTCCAAAACTGTTATTCCTGCAAAATTTCTAGAAGAAAACAGGAAACCATCATGACGTTGACCTTTGAGATGGTTTTATGGATATGACACAGAACATAAAAAGCTCAAAAGCAAATGGAAATCCCGTTTAAGCACAAGCCTTAGCAGAGCAGAGGAAGCGAAGCAGAGGGGAAGGGCAGCCTACAGAATCAGTGATGATTTGCCGGGCATTAGCTAAAGAGAACTCATCTCCCAGAATATCAAGAACTTCAGCCACTCAGTGGTGAAAAAGGCGAATTAAAATGGGTAGGAACTGGGACCCGCATTTCACCTGCAGCCTTGTAACTGAGTTTTAGTAAGGCAGCGGGTCACGTGCTGGCACGGGGATGCCTGGAGAGGGCAGGGACTTGATCCCTCTCTTCATCTCGTCTCATCTTGGACTCTGGAGAGTCTTAAAGATAACCTTGTTGTGATATTAGAAGTTCCATGTTGTGTTCTGTTCTCCTGAAGTGTCACAGTGAGGTGTGAGAGAGAAGGTTGTGGAACCCTGACGTCGATATTCAGAGCAGACGCTCTGAGAGTGGAAGTGAAGCCTCAGGTTTTTAGGGTGTCTGAGCCTGACAGACGCTAAATTTGTAAGACTTGCATACTCATGGCATGAACCCCACAGTCTAGGTGAGCACAGGTTGTTTATGAGTGTCCAAGATAGAGATACGAAAATCCCTGTGTCTCGGACAAAATCAAGATTGTTATTGTGGCTGTCTCTATGTAGATGTGTAATGTTCTTCCCCTAAAACACTGACGCTATTTTAAATACATACACCTGTGACAGCCGTGAGCATAAGTGTGACAAAAGTTCATTCCAAGTCTTCGTTCCCCTCCCTGTCTCGCTCCTGCTCCCTTCCTTTTTCCTCTCTGGTTGCAGAGAGTAATACAGTGAGCTCGAAAGAGAGAAGCCTCGACTACAGCCAGGCTCGCAATCAATTAGTACGTGGATTGAGACAAGCTGTCCAGCTTCCTCCTTTCTAAGTGGAGATCATTCCTCCTCCCTGCCACTCACTGTTACCTTCATGTCTTTATACCCCATGCTGTACCCTGTGACTGTCAGCTGTTGCGGATAGAGCATGCCCCAGGGGTCTCAGAACACAGGTCACTCCTTAGGAGATGGTGTCAGGAGGCAGGACTGGGATGTGAGGAAGACACCCTGCACTTCCTGTAGGCCCTGCTGTGATGGGACTCCTTCAGTTATCCTGTGCTCACAGAACTGGAAGCATCATAGACGGAAGTTCGATGTGGGCTGTTAAGGATCCTGTATTCTTATCTGTAAAATACAATAATAGCAACAAATGCAAATACTGGCAATGTAATTATTACCGCCTCACAGTTTTTGGTAGTGTCCTGTGTAGTAGACCTAGTACTAAATACTTTATGAGATTGTTCATTTAGCATTAAGGAATGCTGGTTTGTACCAGTCCATATTGCAGACTCTAGGGTCTAGGGATGGAACAGACCAAAGTCCCACTTGTTTGGAGTTAGTGTGCTAATGACTGATAGACAGTAAATAAATACACAGATGAGGTAGTTCTTACGGCCATACTGCCAAGGAAGCAAGTTTGGTTGTGGGCTGCAAATTGCTACAGAGAAAGTGGTGCCTTAATAGGGCGAGGGTCCTGTTCTGAGTTTTGAACAAAGAGAACAAGTCTGTAACACACTCCAGTTCGTCTGAGCAGAGTGAAGGACTTGAGGTTCATGGGCGCTTGCTATAGAAGGAACCACAGGAAGGCTAATGAGGATGGAGTCAGGTGGGCAAGGCAAGAGGAAGGGTTTGAGATGAGGTATGAGGTCCCATGGTGAGGGAGCTGGCTGATACAGAAGCCATGGAAGCATCCTGGGCAGGGGTGGAAGAGATGGCCGTGCATTTTCTGCCTGTCTCTCTGACTGTGGAGAGTAGTGGTGGCTTCTGAGGGTCCAACAGAGACGCAGGAAGGTCAGTGGAGGTAGATGTTTGTCTGTATCCTGAGATGCTCTAGCGGCTATATGGAACCCAAACCACCAGGTGAACGATGATGCCATTTGCTGGAAAAGAAAGACTGGGTGAGGATTATCTTTATAATCACTGTTGCCTCTGAAACCGGTTTATTCTTATATCACACATGAGGAAGCCAAGGATTAGAGAAGTTGTCCTGGAAGAGGCTGGGAGTAAGGATTAGAAATCAGCGGAATCACTGCCCCTTCATCTCATTTTTGCTCCATTCTGTCTAGATCTGAATGATGATGGCGGATGGGTGTGAGGTTTCATGTGAACACTTTGGAAATATGCGTTTGTTGTATTCTTTGTTGTCACAGCATACTCTGTTGAAGTATGATTTACATTTCATCGAATTCACCTATTGTCAACATCCAGTTCATATTTTTTCATAATTTTTCGGCTCGGCAGCCATCATCCCAGTTCAGTTTTGGGTTATGCAGTCGGTTCCCATTCCCATCCTCAGCTTTAGGCAACCACAGCTCACTTTCTGTCTCCATGGGTTTTCTCCTCTCAAATAGCCTATTGGGATGGGTTTGTTCAGCTACATAAAGTTTTTGAGGTTTATTCATTGTTTCATAATTCATATTCCATTTTGTTTGGTTGGCTTTTGTCTTTTTCGAGACAGGGTTTGTGTAGCTCTGACAGTCATGAAACTCATTCTGTAGACCAGGTTGGCCTTGAATTTAGCAATTTGCCTACCTACCTCTGTCTTCAGAATGCTAGGGTTAAAGGAGGTGTGTACCACCACCGCCACCTGGCTTCATAATTCATATACTTTTAAGGGGCATTCTTGGCCTTTCTTAGATGGATGTGCTCTGTGCTGATGGGAAAAATATCATTGGGATGTACCTTAAGACAGCATTAATAAAAATAGCAGCTAGTGTTCACCAAGGCAAGGCTCTGTTAATGTGATCTTTTGTGATCTTCTAAGAGATTTCATGAGGGTGGTTGTGTAGTTAGTGCTTGGCCAGGGAGGAGTCTAGAAGGCCAAGAGACGGAGAAGCTCACCCAGGGTGATAAAGCTAAGATCCAGTTTAGGCGTCCTTTTGGACCTGCCTCCTCACCTTGTTGCCGAGCTCCCCTGAGCCTGTATTTAAATCTTGTACATCTTCATCTCAGGGAGGCCGAGACTTCCAGTAGGGAAGGAGGCTTGCAGATAAATCTGAAGTTATAGCTTTAAGAAAAATGTTTGTTCTGAATTTTCAGTTTGGCTTTACCATTCGGGGATTATGGCATCTTAAAGTGGTCCTTTCGTGGGGTAATTTTCTTAGGCATGCCTCAGAGCGGCACCAGATAAAAAGCACGTAATTATGCCATTAGGCAGAGCTTGAGCTATGTTTTAAATGTGGTGTTTACCATTTTCGTATGAAGTATCCTGAGGCTTTTCATGACTTCACCATATTACTGGATGGAATTTAATTAGGCATCATACATTTTTAAAGATGATTATATAATTGCATTAGCTATTAATGTATTTTCTCATCTTTATGTCAATTGTATATTTGAACAGTTTTTTTCTATCTGTGTAACATTCCTATTAGAAGAGTTTATATCCTGTATTGAAGGAGGATTTCTTCTGTATCACAAATATTCTAACTTGTGGAAGACATTTTCAACAACTCATTCATACCAGTAAGCTTGGTAAGGGCTGGTCACATGTGTTTATCTGGAGTAAGCACTGATGAGCCGGGGCTAGCTTTTCAAAGGTAATATTCCTTTCATCTTCTAGGATTTTACCATGTAATCTAGTTTACTAGGTCAGAGTCACAACTAAACTCTGCATTTCTTTTTAGAATGCCCCGTTTAAGAAGAAAAAAATAACAATTTTAATTTAAAAAGTTTTCCTTTGATTTATCTTGTTTGAACTGCAGGAGTCTGCTTTTTTTTTTTTTCTTCCTTAAAAGAGATTAGTGGATGTGGTGCTAGACTCTGTAGTTGTGAAAAAAGACAGAAATCACATCCTCTCAAGATGTAGAAGGCGAGATGCTGGAGTGGAGCCTTGTTTAAGATATGAGTGTGTGGGCATCGCTTGTCTCCCGTTCTCTCAGAGTCCAGCTCCCTGCTCACTTCAGGTCTGAATTCTCTGCTCTGAGCACCGACTTTTTACGAGAGTAAGTTCCAGATAAAACTCTGGGCTTATTTGCAAAAGTTTCTGGGTGGGAAGATCTGCAAATTTCCTCTCGGGGCGTCCCCAGGACTGTCCCACATTCTTCTGACCTCAGAGACTTCTCTTTCTGAGCTGGGCAGAGCATACCTTCTTTGTTTATTTCTGTTGCTAGGCCCTGCCCTTTGCCTGAGGGGTGGCTGAGGGTGCTGTCAACTGAAAACTCAAGCAAGACTTGGGCAAGCCCAGAAATCTGTTGAATTTGTCAAGGTCTTAACACTGGCCTCATTTCTAAATAGTGTGACAGTAGCCATACTATACCTGGTTTCTTTGAAGCCAAATCTTTAAAATGTACACGGTCTGCATGTGGTGGTTCTTCCTCTCAAGGCCTTTAAGTCCAGCACAGCTGTTCGTCCTCAGCACCCTCTTCCTTGGGCTGCTGTCTTGTTGAAGAAAGCAGGTCACTCATCTAATAGAGTGGCCCACTTCCTGGATTGTATTGTAGTTTGCTTTGAAAACTTGTTCAACTAGTTCTTGTGGGTCTGTAAACTGGCTCTTAGCACCTCTGCTCCACTGGGGTGGTGGTCAGCTCTTTGGGCAGGGATAATTTGTTCACAGTGACATCTGCTTCCTGTTGCATCATCCCAAGACAGTATCTGACTGTCACTCAGGGCAATGTGTACATTGATCATCACTGGGTTTCTGTGTCGACAGCTTGATCCTTCATTGTGAATGTCCCCCATCGACCTTTCTCCTAATGTCGTTAGCATCTATTGATGATGGTGCTTTAATTAAGTATTTCATTAGAGATTATTTGATGAGCAAGTTAGTGAGTTTGAGATGAGCCCTACATTACCAGAGTTCTGACAGCACTCCGTGTGGAAGCAACGTAAGGACATTAGGGACATACTAGAAAAAACCAGAGTAGCTGTACTTTTCCAGTTAGTTCACGTAGTATACTTCCTACCAGGAAAGTTAATTGCCATTTGCACTGTCTTTTCTACATGTTAGTGTGTCAGTTAGTTTTATTGTAAGCTGAGTTTTATAGTAATAACAAATTCTGTGTGTTTACGCTGTTAGAGGAGTTTCTAGCATAGGATTATAAGGTACAGTTCCATGCGGAGGCACAGCCCATCATCTGGTAGGTTTCAGTAACCATCTGTAAATTCCTGATGTGGTAAGGGACATGTATGATTAGGCTTTTCTTAGAAAAGGTGAATCATTAATGAATAAAAAAAATGGAGCTGGAGAGATGGCTCAGTGGCTAATGGTGCTTACTGCCCTTTAGAAGATTCAAGTTTAGCTCCCAGAATCTATGTTGGGTGGCTCACAGCCATCTTTATTCCAGCCGCAGGGAAAGTATGACTTCTGGCTTCCATGGGCACCAGCGCACATGTGGTACACGAATACCTATACATACAGATTCACAGACACACATGATATACATAAATTTCTTCTTGAAAGAGGAGCATGGGAAATGGCTCAGTTGGTAAAGTATGTGTTAGGCAAGCACGATGGCCCGAATGTGATACCTACAACCCGTACCAGAGCCAGGCGCACCAGTGTGTCTGTAATCCCAGTGCTGGGGAAGCAGAAAGGAGGATCATGGGAGCTCACTGGCCAGCCAGTCTTGCTGAATTGATGAGCTTCAGGTTCAGTAAGAGACTGTCTCTAAGTATAAATAAGGTAGATAACAATTATGAAAGACACCTGATTTCAACCTTTGGACTTCCTAAATACCTGTGTGTACACAGAGACATGTATGTGTGTATACATACACGCATGCACACACACACACACACACACACACACACACACACACACACACACACACACACACACATGGCAGAGCAGGAGATGATAAAACCGAGATAGTTTTGTTTTAGTTCTGCTGAAACCCAGGGGAAATGGCAGACGGTTTTCAGCTTCAGTGGTAAGTGTGGATAAGTAAGGATGGATTGCTGTGTTTCCAGGGGGAAGTACAGAGAATGCTCCTTTTAAAGGGCCATAGCATAGCAAATGAGATTAGCCTACTTGACCAGCACACTGCACACTGGCACTGTGGTCTGACCTGGGGATACCCTCAGCATTGAAGGGCATGGCCTTTGGTACCTTAGTGTGCCCTGTCACCACGTTGTGACCAGGACTCTGAGAAAATTTGAACTGATACTATCTTTCGATAAGTGCCTTGGGCCAACTCACATAAGAAAAAAATTCTCTAATCATTTTCATTTTATATGTTCACCATTTGGCCTCTAAGTACTTGAAAACATCACAGAGAATTGGCTTGGGAGTCCCTGGGAACTGCTTGTTTCCTTTTCCCCATGCCCAGCCGGGTCAGCCATCCTGGAGCTGAGGCTTCCTGAAGGTACCTCTAGGGAGGTGTGTGGGTGTTCATGGGGGACGAGTTCAGGCCCTGAACCACCCCTCTGGGAAGAAAGTGGGGGAGAAGATGTCTGGTGTTGATTTCTTGAGGTTGGCCTTGCTTCAGGCTTCAGGTACCCCTTCCTTCTGGAGTATAGGAAGCGCAGAGTGCTGTTCCGTAGACGACCTATATAAGCACTCAAGGGTAAGGGCACAGGAGGAGAGTGCCCATTGGGATGTGGTTCCTTCTCTGATCCATGAGCAGCTTCATACAGTTTGGGATAAAATAAAAGCCACACGTGGCTTTGCGCCTCCCCTTAGATGTGCCCCTAAGTTACAATTCCTTGCGCACTTCCTTTTTCCACACTTGGTGGCTGAGATCTGTGACTCTAACAAGGCTTTGTTTCCCCTCTAGTCCATTTCTACTAGAAACCGAGCAGCTTGTGTGTGCTGTCTGGAACATGTTGCACGCATGTGCTTGGTGGAGAACAGAGCGCATAGCTGACTGATTCAAAAATGCCCTATTTATATCCCTTTCAGAGAAACTGTCAGACGCTCTTGCTAGTGTCATGTGGATCAACATGGCTTTTTTAAATGGAGATAAATTGCGTTTTATGTGTGGACCATTCACCTGATCATCCTCTATAAATTCATACCCAACCCTGTCTCTGAATATGGCACTGTGGTGATAGCCCAGGGAGGCATTTTTAACAATTAGCATTGAATTGAATGTGGGATGGTGCTTTAGAGAACTCACAGCTCTCTCTCTCTCTCTCTCTCTCTCTCTCTCTCTCTCTCTCTGTGTATGTGTGTGTGTGTGTGTGTGTGTATGGAGGGAGAGGGAGGAATGCAGGGAGATGGGGAGGGAGAGGGAGAGAGATAGAGCGGTGGTGGGGAGCGGGGAGAGAGAGGGCTAGGAAGATTACAGTCAGAGTGTGTGTGTGTGTGTGTGTGTGTGTGTGTGTGTGTGTGTGTGTGTGTATGCCAGAGGAGGATACCAGAAACCCTGTTCTGTCACTCTCCACTGTGAGTCTCTTGCTGAACCTGGCAGCCAGTAAGCTCAGCAACACACTTGTGTCTCCTCCCACCACAGCCCCTTAATGCTCGGATACAGGTATATGTATGGCCACATCCGGTTTTTTAATGTATTGGGAATTTGAACTCAGGCCCTCATTCTTACCTAGTAAGTAGTCTTACTTGCTGAGATCTCCCTTCAGCCCTCTTATTTTATAAAGCGTGCTGAAGATGCTGGGTCACATAGAACCTAAGCTCTTTAGTATATATCTGATACTAGAACTCTCTTTCCTTGACCTCTAGGGTAACACAGTGTGTTGGCTATCGCAGTCATGCCTAGTCATACCTAGCCCATGTGTTCGCCACTACAAAGGAGACGAGCAGGAACAGGAAACAAAAGTCCCTGGGTACTGAGATGGTGATGGTTTTATTGCCGAGAAAGAATGTAGGCTTTGAAATTCTGTGTGTAAGAGACAAGTCCTGTTTATACTATAGAGAATCTAAAACATTGTGTTAAAAATAGTTTGTCATATTATAGACAAAAGCCTCGGCATTTGTTTACACACATGAGGACATACTTCGCTGTCTCTACATTTTGAATTCTAGGGCTGAGCAACTTCCTGTGGTTGAGCATATTTATGAGTGCGTTTAAATAAATGTAGGAGAATGTGTCTTTGTGGATAAACACATGGGAATGAAACACGAGTTCTTCTCATGGTGGCTGAATGCAGCATCTCAAACACTACCGGGGCCTTAGTTTTTTGCAGGCGTGTGGCATCATTCATTTGTTGTAACAGTGTGCAAGAGAAGGTAAGAACTTGATACTGGCTAGAACTGTGTGACGTGTGGGATGTTCTTCATTCATGAACTCAGATGTTCTCATCTTTACCTTCTGACCCTAAAGTGAGCCAGCAGGTAAAGTGTAGGCACTGTGTCTGTGTGCAGGTGTCAGCATATACATGTGATATATGCTATATTGATGTGGCTTCATACATGACTGTTGGTGTGGCATGAGATTGGTTTGGGCTAGCCTGTTCTATTGGTCCCATCCTCAGAAGTCTTTCATCTGCTGTTGAAGTGCTGGGTTAGCTTAAGCAGTGGTAGAGTGTAGAGATGAGATAAGAGTCCGCAGAGGGCTCAGCCTGGAGCTTTGGGGTCTATCTGTCTTTGTTAGGGTTACTATTGCTGTGATGAACTACTACGACCAGAAGCAAGTTCAAGAGGAAAGAGTTTATTTGGCTTATACTTGCATGTTACTGTTCATCATCAAAGGAAGTCAGGACAGAAACTCAAATAGGGCAGGAATCTGGAGGCAGGAGCTGATGCAGAGGCCATGGAGGAGTACTGCTTACTGGCTTGCTTCCCATGGCCTGCTTAGCCTACCCCACTCCCCCACAGAGCACAGGACTACCTACAATGGTCTGGGCCTTCCCCCATCAACCAATAATCAAGAAAATGCCCCACAGTCCCTTCCATAACCTCTTATCCCATGGAAGATCTTCATTGAGGTTCCCTCCTCTTAGATTGTTTTAGCTTGTGTCAACTCGATATAAAACCATCCAGCACAGAATCTAAATGGTGAATGGAGGAGAAATGGGCAGAAATGTGTGAATGGCTGTCAGTTTGGGCTACTAGATATTGAGTGGCAAGTGACCAACATTCACTTCTTAGTTTGGAGACTGAGAAGGCCAAGATGGAGGTACTGGCAGAGTCAGTGTTAGGAAGGGAGGGCCTACATTCAGATTCACAGCTGACCTTGCTGTATCCTGACATGGCAGAGAGGGAAGGTAAAATGGCTTTCCTCCATGCCTTCTCTCAGGGTGTGCCTTTCATCAGAAGGGCTCTACTCTGAGTATGTATTGCCTTCCCAGTGTCCCACTTTCAAATACCATTGCATTTTGGGTTAGGGTTCAAAAAGGGTGAATTTTAGGAGGGACACAACATTTGATCAGTGGCTTAGACTCTATGGGAAGGTGGCAAGGTTGATTTTTAGAAGCAAGGAAGTGTTCTGCAGAGAAGGTCGGTCTTCGGTCTTCAGATTTCTCCTGGCTTGACTGATTAATTCAGGTGTGGTTACTAACAGAGCCTTTATCCACTCCGGAAGTGATGTGGCTGTGGCAGATAACATGGTCACCTGGCTTATATGCATGCCATTGCATGCATGAATAAAAATCCTGACTGAAGATTTGCCCCACAGGGCCTTCCATGTTGAGCCAACAGTTTGCCCTTGTCATTGGAGAGACCTGGCTGTTCTTGCGTATTTACTGTTTGAATTCTGAAAGTCACGGTGTGTTGTAGTTCTTGGAGATTTCTTCTCTGGTTTGTTTTAGATGTCTGTTTGCTCAGCTAATACTGGAAACTTCAGTACATCACATCCACAGTATTTGTCGCTGTACCTCTTCCGGAGTCTCTTTTTCCTGGGAGCTCCTAGGATCACAGCAGGCCCCTTGAGGTGTTGCTAGCTAGGACTGTTGAGAAAACAGGGGAGAGGAAGGAGGGGAGGCTGAGCCTTCCTAATTTCCAGTCTGATGAGAATTGGTTTCCGAAGCCTTATTTTTATTGACTATGGGAAACTGGGAATGAGGGAGTATAGTCAGTGGGAGGGATCTGGGGTCCTCAGAGTTGCTGGTCTTCATCCAGAGAGAGCCCCATGCTTGTGTTCCTTGTCTCCCTTTGGGAATTAAGAGTGAGGTTTTTATTTGGAGGCCACTGTATGTAGACCACTGTTGTGCCTGAGACGCCTTTGTGGTGAAATGGGATGAAAGCTGAATGCCACGGAATGAGAAAGCAGTCCCATGGGGGACAGGCTTGCTTTCCCACCTTTGGGCTGTGTCTGTGGTCACTTGATTATGCAGTGAAGTTTTCCAGGTCTGGCCGGAAACAGGACAGGAACCCTGTTGCTCCAATCTTTGAGTCGCCTGTAGGGCTTTCCTGCTTCCTGCAGTGGGCACCTGACACTGAGCCTCTGACTGTAGTCGGTTGTGAGATTCACTGTTTATTTCCATGGGCTGAGTGAGCTTCAGAAAGCCCTGCCTCGCTTGCTCCCCTCAGCTAGTCTTTGTGCTCCTCAGAAGCTAAGGTCAGCAGGGAAGCTGGGAATTCCCTCATAAGGCAGCATTTACTCTTGTGTTTCTGTCATTTTTTTTGTTCCACGTGTTCTGAACTTGGAACCCTTTCCCCTAAGGACAGTGCTCTAGCTCTGGCTCCTGAGAAGTGACTTTGTGATGGCAGGGGGGTGTCCCAGCAAGGCTGAAATGCAGGAGACCCTTCTAGCAATCAGATGGGGTTGGATTTCTTTGCTTTCCCTCTGTAGCTTGCTTCTAGCACAAACCTTTCCTTTTCCTTCCTGGCTGCTCCTATCTGCAAGCGAGTCTTGGGTCTCCACCCACCCTATCTTTATGATTTGGGTGGAGTGATGTGTCCGGCCACAAGTTCCTTGAGCATTTTCTTAAAAAAACAAAAAACAGAAGACAGCAGGAGAGCTGTGCAACAAGCTTGTGATAACACAGAGTTCAAAACACACTGAAATCTAGAAGGGCAGCTGGGGCGTGGGTGGTGTACGCTCAGGAAGGTGCACCCATATCCTGTTTGCAGAGTTCTGTGGTCTGTCCTGTGGTTCTGCATTTCATGTCACTTGTCAGTTATTAGCGACAGGTAGATGCTCCATATTCAATGTATTCATTTCTGGGTTGCATACATCTGCCTCGAGTTTCAGTGAGACCCTGTCTCTCTTGTTGGCCAAGGGAAAGGATCTATCTTTGCTTCTTTTTCTGGGGAACTTCTGTCTTGTGAGCCACTTTTCTCTTTCCAGTTCTTTAAACTTAAAATACAGTGGGAGGGTAGCCCTAAAATTCCACCGCTTAGGTCCACCTCCGGGTCTGTAGTTCACTAGGCGAGTGAAGTGCCTGCCTGAGTTGGTGTCCTTAGCAGTAACTGGAGATAGGAATGGTGCTCCTAGCAGTGAGTTTGCAGTAACATAACTGCTGACCGCAGTGTGCCTCTGTAGAGTAAGCCCTCAGTGAAACAGCTGACAACATGGGTGTTCTTGTGACTGAGAACATGTACTGCAAAGCTCTGTTCTCAGGGCTAGGCTCTCCCAGGGGTGTGGTCTGCTTTCTAGTCCTGTCAGAGCGAGTCTTTAGGGAACTTGGCGTGCATTTCTGGAGACAGCACGTCAAAGGTGTTTTGAAGTTGGGTGCTATCATCCCTCTACCCCTCCAAGCCCGTATCTTTAGTATACACAGGATAATGACAGTGTTCTTCATCGTGAGGACAGGTTTATTCTATTGTCCCACAGCCAGAAGAGTCACAAGGGATCTGGCAGCAATAAGCTAGAATTGAAATGGCCGGCCTGGGCATACAGCTTCCACAATTGTAAACAGTATGGAACCTTACACAGTATGACTTTTACCAAATGGATATCAATTTTAACATTCCTTGGGGTGGTCACCCGCAGTGATGTCAGAGGTAGATGTCCCCAGGAACATCTAGCTCTGCGTATAAGGCTGCATTGCGAGGAATGGGTTTAGGGTTAGTTCTTCACATGTAAGGGTGAGTCCGAGTCTGATGTCTCCCTGGCCCCCTCCCTGACCTGGTTTCCATGTCCCTTCTTGTACTTGTCTAGGCCTTTCTGGTTACCTAGTCCCTCTCTGGAGAGTCCCACAGAGGCCTCAGTCCCTCTTCACCTGCTTTATTTTCTGCCCTCAAACCTTATCAGGTGCTTCGTAGATAATGTGTGTTCTTGTTAGTGCAGGCCCTCCCCATCTTCTAGCCTACAAGCTGGCCCTGTCCAGGCACACACATGAGGTGTGTTCCTTAATTTGCTGGAGCCCCAGGTGTCCCTCAGCCTGGGAGATGTCCTCTCATGCTAGTCAAAGCAGCAGGACATGGGTTTTCTAGATCTTCATCTCTGAGGGTAACTGATTGCTCCTCTGTCTCAAAGAGTTCAGGCAGAAATGATTTGGGATGATTCTGCAAAATACATTATTTTGAGCTCCATCTTGGTGTGAAGTTAGGGTCCTGGAAGCAGTGAACTGAGGACCAGGCATAGTCTGAGCCTTTGCCTTTAACAGCCGTGTGCTTGCTGCACTTGTTATGTGTGTGGGTGAATGTGGATATTGTCTGTCCTGATGCTCTCCATTCCTTATCTAAGCCATGTGAGAAGTGTCTTCTAGACTAGCATGCAGTGATGTTTGTTCCTTTCTCCTGAGAAAATCGGATGCATTTTCTTTTCTTTTCTTTTTTTGAAGAAGGTAAAATATGTAACTTTTTGGTTCTGGACACCAGGAAGCAGTTAATGCAGTTAGCACTCAGACCTAGAAATTACTTTAGTCTGAATGAGTGAATGAGTGATACTTTGGTTGTCCCATGCATTGGATGCTTTGGCTTTATGATTCTTCTTTATTTATGTACTTGTATATCTGATTTAACTTATATGCATAGCTCAACATTTATAGTGTCATTGGTCTTCTTGGAAAAGAATTTAGGGAATAACAAAATTTAAAATAATTTTATGTTCTAATAGTAGTACTACACTGAGTAGTATGTGTGTGTAGCTGGTGTATATGATATGTGTATGTCTGGGTGTGCACATGTGTTTATGTGGACAAATGTGCACCACAGTGACCATGTAGAGGTCCAGGGACAACCTTGGGTGCCTGTTCTCACCTTCCACCTTGCTCGAGACAGGCTCTCTTTTTCTCTGCTCTGGTCTTCAGGCTAACTGGCTCCAGGTTTCAAAGGATTCTTTTGTGTCTACTCTCATCTTGGATCAGTGGGATCAGAGACACACACAAGCAGAAAAGGACAAACTACGGGTGGGCCTAACCATCAGGGCCTCTTCCTAATGACCTACTAACCTCAGTTTTCCATGGAAGCTGGGGATTCGAGCTCAGCTGAGCCATCTCTCAAGCCCTGCAGCCAAACTTCCTTCTTGCTTTTGCACTGTGACCACCACACCAGGGCCTTGCCCAAACTGAGCAAGTCCTCCATTACTGAGTTACACCCCTACTCCTTAGTGTTCTGAGACAAGGTCTTGATATATAAAGTGTGCTAGTCTCAAACGTGTGATCCTCCTGCCTCAGTCATCCAAGTTCTAGCCCAACTTGAATTTGAAATTCTGTTTCTGTTATGCTTTTTGCCTCAAAGAGAGGGACTGAAATACATTAATGCCTGTGTTTGCATGGATAAAGTGTGTGTTTTTTTGACTGTGCTCTGGGTAGCAGTTTTAGGGTTGTTATAGGCTGAGTGTGAAGATCTATGCTGGTAAATAATCAGAGTGCCATTCAGCTGTCATGGATTTTAGTTGATTTATTCCAATTGTGAGATTATTAGTTACTCTCCTACTCAAAGATAAATATTCTGTATTCCAGGGCAGTCAGAAACCTGGCTTCTGAATAGTAACATGTGATTCTCAGTTTTGTTGTTTCCAAAGGACTTGAGGTTTTTCCGCGATAACGTAGTGCCTTCTGCTGTTCTTGGAAGCCCATCAGTTGCTGTGGCTGTTTACAAGTGGTACTTAAATGCTCAAACCACTTAGGAGAGAGCTACACTTTAATGATTTATTTTTTAAAATTGGTGTGACAGCTATTTTAAAATTGGTAGCTATTTTAACTGAAAATTGAGGAAACAATTTACAAAAATCAGGTGTTTTGCTCCTCCCTACATTGTAGATATTTTCCAGATGCTTGTGTTGGGGGGGGGTGATGGAAATTAATAGGAAAATAACCTATTTTTTTTCCCTTTGTAATTTTAATACTGTCTTGGAATGAGTTACCTTTTTTGTTGCTGAGGTAGAGTACCTGACAGAAACTACTTAAGAGATGTAAGGTTTGTTCTGACTCACAGTTTCAGAGGGGTTGCAGTTTGTTATGATGGGGACGGCTTGGTGGGGTGAGTGGCTTTGCCCTGGGGGTCAGAACCACAAGGTCCATATTTAGTGACCTACTTTCCACAGTTGAGTCTCACACTATAAAGGTTCCACAACTTCTCCAGACAGTGCCACCATCTGGGTACCAAATGTT
>JAQHUG010000292.1:401162-414908 GCA_028555095.1 Dicrostonyx torquatus
GAGTTACAGATGGTTGTGAGCTTCCCTCCACCCCCACCCGATATGGGTTCTAGGAACAGAACCGAGGTCCCTGCAACAGCAGCAAGTACTCTTAACAACCACTGAGCTGTCTTGCCAGCCTCTCATTGCTCTGGTGTGGAGGTCAGAGGACAACTTTCCCTATCTTCTCTGGGTTCTGGGGTTTAAGCTCATGTCTTCAGGCTTGCTCTGCAGTGCTCCCACCCAGCCAGTCGTCTCGTGTGTTACAGTTTCTCGTGTATAGTTTGGTGACATCAGGCCCGTTTAGTGCCCATCACTTTTGCATCATCTGAAACAAACTCTCTATATTCATTAAGTAATTTTCCCCTCCACCTCTTCTTCCCACCCCTGGATACCTCTGCTCTTTAAATATGGCCACATGAAGGACCTCACATGAGCAGAGTGGTACAATATGTGTCTTTATGTGACTGACTTCTTCCAATAAACTTCATCCGGGTCATAGCATGGGTCAGACATTTTCTTTTTCTGGTTGAATACTAGTCCATTGTATGTAGATAGCACATTTTATTTGACCATTTACCTGTTGCTGAACCTCATTTTTACAAATGTTTTTTAAAATGTTAAATGCAGCAGAAAATGTGTGATGTGTGACATAATCACTGTTGTAGCACGAATCATGGATGTGGGTCCTCTGTGTCAGGGTTTATATTTTTTTGGAGGGGAGTTGAGAAAGGATCTTGCTATGTAGCCGCAGCTGAACTATTGTGCCTAGTTTGGGTGCCCTGCTCTTGCCTCCTATGCACTGGGATTACAGGTGTGTGCCAACACACATGGCTAGAGTCGTGTTGTAAAATGCTTTCTCACCATCAGGAATTGACTTTGAAAGTGTGCACCTGTGACCCCCTTCATGGCTGTTCGCTTGATGTCTGGGCTGCCACACAGCACACTTGCTTTGCTGAGTTTTCATGCCTCTCCACTGAAAAGTTTCCTAGTAGGCGAGGCCTAGTACAGGGTGGTATAAATGCCTGATGCAGACATTTTAGAAGCTCTGGAGCCTGCTTTGTTCTATGCAAGGGGCTGTGCCCTTTTACTACTCCCTCTTGATTCTTGTGGATAATTCACTCGTAGGAGCGACTATGACAAAGGCCAGCAAAGTCTGTTTCCATGAAAGGCCAGCATAAAACTGCATTGCGGGTATAGAACGTCGTATTTCCTCTCCTGCAGAGCACAGTTGGGCAGAGTGGTGTAGACTGTTCTACTCTGGGATAAAATGCATCTAGACTCAAACTTCCTGCTACTGGCTAGTTGTGATCAATTATGCACAAATTAGAATGCAGTTTTTCATCTTCATGAAGAACCTAAAGGACCATAGGTGGCTTGTTTTAAGGGTAGAGATGTATAATGTAATATTATTAAAGTTTCACATATTCTTATTTCCTTTGTTTCCTGTAAACTTACGGGTACAGTTATCTACTGCTTTTCTTGTGGGTTTATTAGTGATTTATTAGTGGCCTTTATATTAAATTTTTCCTTCTGTCTCTTGTGTTGGTCAGTTTTGAATCACTGAATAATAACCTGCTAGTTTGATTTACTGCAAAGAGCAAGGTCTTTGTGGTCATCCCCAGCTACTGTCCTGAAGTCTGGATGACTGTGATGACCTTTGATCTGTAAAAGCTCAGAGTAGAATTCAGCAAGTGCTTGTATAGAGTGTACCAAATGCCATTGTCCCCAGCCACATTTCTACCAGTCTGTGGATTGTCCTTAGAAATGGGCAGATAAAAACAAGAACAGCCAAAACCATGGCTCATCTTTGAAATACTGAGAGATTTATATAAACAAATGGTTCATTCTTGCAGATTCAACCAGGAGTACTTACATAAAGAAGTAATTTTACCCAGTTACCCATTTGTTACATACTAGATAAAAGACTTTTGGAGAAGACTTGCATATTCAATAGTGTGTGTGTGTGTTGTGTATGTTACTAGAGTCTGTTCTCAGTGAACTGGATTTTAAATTTTGTTTTGTTTTCTATTTTATTATTTTTTATAATTTTGAAAGACTTATTTATTTCATATACATGGTGCTCTATCTGCATGCACACTGCATTATTATTTGTAATGAGCACGCTAGCACTGAATCATGGAACCCGTGCCTAGCAGGTCCTGGGACACCTTTCCCATTGGCAGCTGTGTGGGAGAAGGCTTAAAGTGTGAAAGGAGAGGCAGGAAGAACAGATAAACTCATGGGCGTAGTTGATTTTCAAAATCCCACATGTCCACAGTGATACACTCAGGAGGAATCTGAGAGAATCAGACACAAGCCAGGCAGCATTGTTTTCAAGGTCCCTCACGAGCCTCTCGACCCCACTGGAGCAGCCAGCAGCAATCTTGGGCACGCCTGGTGGCTGTGCTCTACTATTGGCTCAGTAAGGGATACAGTCTCCTTGCCTTTCATTAAAGTCAACTTCCGTGTAGGACTCTGCAGTTATAATTTTACATTCTTTGCTTCGATGTAGAATTTATGTTTTCTAATATTCTACTAGTTAGTCAATAATTGTCTATCCTGTTTCAGAGAGGAGTGCACAGTGCACACATAATAATTAGAACTGGGCCTACTGCTCAAGTCTAGTCTGGTCCTGGTTTGGGGATAGTTTGGTTTGCATCATTTGTTCTGGTCTTGTGTCATATGAGGCCCCTAAATGGCAGAGTTCCTGCCGTCTGAGGTCTACACTTGTCCCTTTGTGGTTCTGATGGTTGATTTCCAGTAGCAGAGTGTTCCTGTGAGGTGGCCAGCCCTTGTTCTGAGTGCCTTTCCGTACCACTCTGTCTTGGCTTGTCCCGTGTATGCTTCTCCTGTCCCGTGTTCATGCTTTCTCTGCTCTTAGTCTGTGTCCACTCATCTTCTGCGCCATCCTGTGGTCAGTCAACTCTTTTGCCACCTTCTTGCTCTTTGCGCCTAGACGGGAATGCCATGTCTCTCGCACCTTGGGGCCTTTAGGTCTGGAAGCTGCTGATGGAGGAGACCTTGCCCTTGTGATCCCTCCTCTTCTACTCCTGGCTCCCTTGAGGCTCATCTCAGCCATATGTATTGCTGATCACAGCTCCACATTCTTTTCAGCACTTGGATGCTGGGTTGTGTTCTTCTGCTCATGTCTGTTTGTTGGCACTTACTCCATGAATACAGTGGCAGCATAAACTGGGGACCAGAAGCCCCAGTGTGCCTGGTACTGGGGTAGATCTGGCATAGTCTGTGGGTTTGAGACTTGCTCAGGACATGGGACTTTACTCAAATTGAGTACCCTACCCAGAGTCACTGCTCTAAATCTTGTTAGTAGCAGCAACTGCTTCTGATCTGAAATTCCGAGACCTCACCATCGGGATGGAACCTTGTGTGCTTCACCTAGACTAGGTCATTCCAGGGACTGTGGCTTTCCTTACCGCCCTTTCCTCCTGTTTTCTGGGGGGTGGGGAGGGATTGGAAGGAAGGTTGGCTCTGCTCTGCTGCATGTTCCCGCTCCACGTTGACACCCTGGCGTCTCTTCCATCCTCGTCCCCACCACCTGTGTCTCTTCCTAGATGGCTGAGCCCTGCCAGAGAAAGTTGCTCGGTAACTGTGAGATCCTTTCCCCATCTCTGAGGGCCTCAGTGCAGCCTGAAATGAAACCTTTTCTCGTTGGCCTACACTCTGCGCAACCCTCGCTATGCGTCATAGTTCTGGAGTTTCGCTCTTCCCCGTCTCATTCTCCCCAATACACACACACACACACACACACACACACACACACACACACACACACGTCAGGCATGTGAAAGCTATGTTGAGTTTTTATTGTCAGTTCTTCCCGCTGACCTTTAACACTTCTGGCTGGTCCTGGACCCCACCCTCCATTTGCATAATTTCTGTTCTTAATGCACGAAGAGGCCCTCTCACTTCCTATTTCCAGCCCTACTAGCCTATTTTAGTATGTGTTTAGTAACATGCTGATGTCTGTCTTACAGATGTTTCTCCCTTTTCCAATTTTAGATGATTATCAATTCTTTTTTAAAGTTAGAGCAAAGTTCAGTGTTTTTGGTCGTGTGTGTGTGTGTGTGTGTGTGTGGTGTATTTTGAGGAATGCACATGCCCAGTAAGCCTTTATTCCCTTGTCAGTAGGTTGTTATAAGGAAAACATTCTGTTTCCAATTGGAGCCGAAATACACTGTTTTCCCTCAAACTTTTACTGAGCAGATTGATGTGGCCTTTCTATGGCTGTCCTGAGATTTGAGACTTTGAGATGGAAGAACTGGTATGAGTTGAGCGTTCGCACTCGGGGACAGGATTTGCGTTTTCTTCGCCTCTGTTCTAGCCCAGGTGGAATGCTTTCCTCTCCTAAGAGTTCGGAAGAGGATGTCTGTCCTGTGGCGGTGACTAGGAAATGTCCTGACAAAAGCTGGCATCCACTCTGGGGGCTAGTGTCTGGGTCATTTGCTGCTAGCGTGAGTGTCACTTCGCAGCTTTATGGATGGAAACTGGAGTGGTTTCAGAAATGCGAGGACACTCTGCTTCCACCTGGGTTTAGAAAGGACATTTGGCAGCTGTTGTGGCTGAGGCAGCATTGAAAGGATGGCTGCTCCCGAGCTTTTGTCCTGTGTGGGCAGGAATCCAGATCTGATGGCAGTCGCTCTCCTGAAAATGGAGTAGCTTATCGTGTTTTCATTTCTTTGATTTACATCCTTTGTGCTGTAATTAGTGATTGCTAAGATGCTTTGAAGACTCTGCACAGCTTCCTCAGAGCCAGAACATCTCGTGTTGCAGCCGAGAGCATCATTGTGTAGACAGCTCCATGGTTGTGTTCCACTTTGGCTTTGCTAACGTGAGTGACTCCCAAAGTACGCAGGTGGAAAATTACACAACATAATTGTATATTCTAATAATGTTTACTATGAAAGGACCACTTGAACCTCTATTTAAAACAGCCATAAATGCTTTACTTGACCATATCCTTAATTGTCATTACACTCGGAAATAAGCTAATTTACCATCTGTCCAATTTTAGCACAGGTTGAATATTTTGGAGAATAGAAAATGCACTTCAAGATTGCCCAGTGGTTTCTCCTAAGAAGTTGAAGCCACTATTTCCTTTTGATTCCTTCTTGGCTTTATTGCTGTCATTATGAATTAGACCTGGCTGGAAAGGATTTTCAGACCTTGAGGATGAGGAAGAGGGTTATTCCTGTTTTACCGTGACTGCAAACGGGAGGGGCCTTTACCCTTGCCCTCCTGTGATACTGATAGCATGGAAGCCCCTCCCCCAGTCTAGTTCCTGGTCACTTTCCTACATGTCTTAGACCAAATCAGAGCGGCTGAAGATAGCTGTTTTATCCACATGCCTGCAACAGTTCCCATCATGCCTTAGCCTTCTGTAAGACCCGCCCCCTCAGGTGTCCTTTACTGACCACATCATAGGTGAACCCTGTAAGATTCTGGAACCTTTATCAGTTGTTCCTCCACTTACTCAGCTATATTTCCTGTCGTAACTGAATGTGCCCTCATCTGTCGTATTAGCTTTGCCCCTTTGTGTTCCTGGGTCCTCTGTAAACTGCCCTGCTAGTACTGACCGCAGCCTGTTCACGGCTTGCCTGAAGGAGAACTTTTACCTGACCGGTGCTTTCCCCAGTGCCCTAGACAGTTTGGATCTTAATTAGTGTTGTAGTCATGGCTGCTAAGTTTTCACTTTAGTTTTTACAAAAGAACAAGCACTCTTAGTGTGGACTCTTATAATCCCTAAACCTGTGAAGGGCCTTTGTTCTGAATGGAGAAGTGTGTGTGAGTATGGATGCGTGTGTGCGTGCTTGTGTGTGTGTGTGAAAAATGAAACGCTGAGGAGGCAAACATTAGGACAGAGGGTGTGGAACATTGAGGGGCACTGAGAAAATCCTACTGATTGAATGAAGCTGTGTCGTGTACTGCCCATGCACAACTATCGATTCAGTAGTCCGGAGATTGAGGAAAACACTGAGTCCATAGCTGTACCTGTGTCAACTCAACCAGGGACCGAACCTAAGGTGTTCAGACACTGAACACTCTAGGAGGCACTCTAGCACTGAGCTTTACTCCTCACCCCCTTTTGCTTTTTCTTTGGAGACAAAATCTCATTAAATTACTCAGGCTATGCTCAGTTCACTGGGTAGCCCAGGCAAGCTGTGACCTTGCTATCCTCCAGGCTCAGCCCCCTGAGGAGCTGGGATTAGAGGCCTGTGCCCAGGCCCCGGGAGCAGTGGCTGTTGTCACGAGCCAGCCCAGATTGCATGGTGATGCAGTGCAGGCCGTGTTGTAGTCATGCTCATGGTGACTGGTTGTCTTTTACTGTCCTTACTCCAGCTGGTTCACCCGGAAAGAGGCAAAGTCAGCGTGGTCTGTAAGAATGCACAGTTACCCGACAGTTGAACCTTTACTACTGAGATGTCGGCTTTTTTCTCTGGCTTCTTCTTCTTCTTCTTTTTCTTTTTGGTTTTTCGAGACAGGGTTTCTCTGTGGCTTTGGAGCCTGTCCTGGAACTAGCTCTTGTAGACCAGGCTGGCCTTGACAAAGATCCACCTGCCTCTGCCTCCAGAGTGCTGGGATTAAAGGCGTGCGCCACCACCGCCCGGCCTGCCTTCTTTTTTAACAAACAGATTTGGGCTCTCCTTTCTGTTTGGCTCTTGAGAATGAGTCAGAATGTGAACTCTTCAGACGCATTCTGATTATACCCAGCAGGATGAATTAGCAGGGCTTTGAGGCAGGCTTGAAAGTTCAGTAGCCCAGCCTCAGTGGTCGGCTCCACAGGGTAGATTCAGAAGTGCCCCTGCTCAGCTGCCAACCAGGCCTGACCTTCACCTTTGCCACATCCCCTTCATTTGCCACATTCCTGTCTTCACGGGAAGCACAGTCAGGATCCACTTTCGCAGTCCCAGAAGCAGAGGAAGGAAGACGGGAAGATCAGACCAGGAGTTCGTTGGCCAGCTGGGCTCTTTAATGATTTCCCCGGATACTTCTGGAAATTCCCATCCAACTTTCTTCATTTTCTGGCTTTTTAGTAATGCAGAGTATACGTTATAAGCTAGCAGTCTTTTGTTGGTTCCAGGTTCTGGCATCTGTAGGAAGGCATTGTTTCCCTTTTATAGGACAGGGTGACATTTAAGTTAGGCGATGCAACTTTCTCACTTCTCAGAGCTAGAGGTGTTGGAGATTTGGAAGGGTTACTGTGTCTGTGTTTAGGTAGGGGAGGTGAGTAATTATGGGCTTTGCTGTGAATTCCACAGCACAGAGGTGCATAGCTCAGGGCTTTCAGGGGTGCGAGGTCCTGCAGGCCAAGGAGGAAAAGCTTGGGAACTGGGACAGGAGTTACTGGGACTCAGTGGTGGTTGCTAGTCTCCTGAGCTCCGCTTACTCCTCCATCAGTAAGAACACAAATACTTCATGCATAGAACTATCGGGGAGCTTAAAGGAGATGAAATACAAGTGTTTCAAATAACTCCTGGAATGCTGTAAGCGTTCCAAAGTTCCCTGGTACTGGAGTAGTGTTTCAGTGGGCTGCTTGTGGACTGAGCAGTCAGTGCTAATGTGATTACTGTTACACGTTCCAAACAACTGATTCCAAACCTATTGTAAGCAAGGCTTTGCAGTAGTGAACAGATCCAGCCACTGTGGGTGCTTAGTAGGAATAAACAGATTAGAAGGGATGCTTCACAGGTCTGTGAAAGCTGGTTTGTACTACTGCCAGCCGATACAGGACGGATAAAAGTGCTCATAGACTGCACTTTTTTTCCGTAGCAAATCTATTGAGAAACCTCATCACTTTAACAAGTGACAACTGAGGGCTGGGGAGATGGCTTACTAGGTAAAGCACGAGCTGCACAAGTGGGAACCAGAGCGAATCCCCGAACCCATGTGAAAGGTGGACACTGTAGTATGCATGGCCATGACCTCAGGCTTCCATAAAGAGAGGGGAGACAGAAATTCTTAGTCTAGTTAGTGAGACCCTGCCTCAAATAAGGTAAAAGACAGGCTAGGACCAGCACATGAGTATTTAAGTTAGAGGTGGCCCGTGTTCTCTCCCATCAGTGCCAGGTAACAGCTGTCCAGATGTTAGTTACAGCAGCCACAGATTAGGAGGTTGGGAAAGGTTAGGACTGAGATTGATGGTGGAGGGATCCCTGGTAGATTGGTGAATGGGGAGGGTGAGGATGAGCCCTGAAGGGAGAGACTTGGAATGGGGAGGGTCTGGGAGGTCACATTCCAGGTCAGGGGCGGTAGGTGTGCAAGTAGGAGTTGACAGAATTCTCAAGTTGGCTAAAGGGCAAAGGGCAAGGTGAAGCCACGAAGTGTGAGGAGCAGGCTGGCTAGGTTGGACAGGTGTTCCTGCGTGGGCTTTGGAGGACCCATTGGGGTAAACTCTGTCAAACAATGGGAAGAAAGTAAATTCTTGGTACAGAGAAGTGTGTGTGAATGCCTCCTTTTGTTGTTTGCACAGGACTGTCAGTACTAGGGTCTTTGAGAAGCAGCAGTGCAGAGGTGAACTTTTTCTTACCCTGCAGGTCCGTCAAAGAAGACTGTACTAAAGCCAGGCATGGCCCAGAGGCTTCCCCATGTCTCCTGGGAGAGCAGCAATAGCAGGGAGTATAGGTGTGGAGGTGCCACACCACTTCGTGGTATCCAGAGCAGGGCTCTCCTCTCACTAGATCAGACCGTGGCAGAGGGGGATGGTGAGACCTGGGCTGATTCTGGCAGCCTGGGTGCTGACTAAGTAAGTATATTTCCATTTTCAACCCCAGAGTTCTGGCCAAGCCAGGAACAATCTACAGACTCATTCATCAGCACTTCTAGGTCTTTTGTGGATTGGGAAGGAGCACTCAGGCAACCTTATCAGCTGTAAATTTCTGTTATCAAACCGGCTGTTATCAAAGTGGTTCAAACAATAGGAAGGAACCTTTGGACACACACTTAAATTAAGCATTATTAAACTAAGTGTATATATGTGTGAACTATATGACAGAACATTAAGAAAGGAATGAAGTATTTTATATCACATAGAAATATTCTATGCCTTCTGTATGTGCCTGGTCCCTTCCATGTTCTGAGAGCCCCTATATTGGTGTAGGGCTGAATGCCAGGCATAAGCTTTTCTGTGGATTTCTGTGGATCATAGGTATGTTTGTGTCATGGACCTCTCTTGTTTCCCTTATCTGGAAAAGGAAAGTCTGTGACTCTGAAAGATGTCACACATGACCCAGCCGGATTGTCTGGGGTAGTAACGCAAATATGTACTTGTATACATGTGTGTGCATGTGTGCTCTTGCACCTGTGTGCAGGGAAGGATAGGTCACTTTCTAAAGGAGGGCCTGCTGTGTCCAACTTTTTCAACTTAGTGAGTTGAAGCTTTTTATCTTTGCAGTGAACATTTTAGGATAAAACAAAATTCATTTCTTCCTAATGAAATGGAAATATAATTTATATTAAAAAATAAGAATGAGGTGAAATAAAGCTAGATGGAAGTAAAATGTTAGTCTCACAAAAGAAAGAGTAAGGTGCTTAGATTTATATTAAAATGCTAGCCTCAGATACTCTGCTTATTTTATAATTTATAATTTAACTCTATCTGTGGGAGCATGATTCCAAGTTCACAGTGTTGTCAGTACTTAAAGTAACAGATACGTTAGTAAATTTACTTTTGAAAGATTTTGTTGCTTAATCTGGTCTTGTCTTGTTTCATAATAAATTTCTTTTAAGATAAAATCAAGCATTTCAAATCATTAAGTAGATTTATAATAACATTGTCCTGTTTTCTGAACGTTTAGAAATTCAGACTGTCTCATTAGGCTGTGGGTGTTTTCCAAGTAAATTACTACTCTGGTTTACAGCCTTCCCTGTTTTGAGAATTCTTGGGGTGGGATTTAAAAATTTAATAATGACGTATGCAAAATATAAAACAAGGAGCTTGATGGTTTGCTGATTTGATTTGTACCTGTCTGTGTACTTTCTTTCTGTCTGTCTTTTTTTGTTTTGCATAAATGACTATCCACTGTAATAAGATGTTTCTCTGGCCAAGGTTGAGAGCATCATTCATCTGTGGATATAAACACAAAAACTGCAAGGCAATCTGACAACATGACTGTTTAGCAAAACAAGGTCAATAGATTTCTCTCCTTGGGCCGGGGACTTTCCTAGCTATGGGTTTTGACCATATTTACTGTACCAGCCATGAATTTCCTCCTGTGGTACAGGCCTCAAATCCAGTCAAGAGAGCGGCTCCTCTCCTCATAGAGTCTTGCCACAGCTGGCCAGTGGGCACTTCTTGCTTGCAGGGCTGATCTTGTAGCATGTAAGGTGCAGCACGGGTTAAGACCATTGAGGCCTTCTGCCCTAGTAGGACCAGCACTGTGAGAGCTAGCCCTCAGGGACCATTGCCTGGTCAGTTCAGCATTGACTTTTTAGGGTCCTGCCACCAGTGACAACATTTTAAAAGCCGAATGTTTAGAGTTCTCCATAGGAAGGTTCCTCTCATCCATTTAATCTAGCATGTGCACTTAGCCTGTTTCCGTCTAATAGCTGGTTGAGTGTCCCTCTTCACCCACTTTCTTGGTAAAGGATTGGAGACTATTGGCTAACGGTGTAGACAGGAAAGAGAAAATGTAACCCTGTTTGGAAAGCCCTGTCAGAACTTATTAGCTACTCTGGGTTTTCCTCTTTCCAAAACTCAAGTTCATGCCGTCCCACACCACATTGAGATTGTTTACTGCCCTGGGCAGAATTCCTGGCATAGTTGAGGCCTTGCCCCTATTAATTTCTGCCAGATTCCCCAAGCCACAACTGGCCCAGTTCCTTCACACCAGCAAAACTCCCCTTCATCTCCTCCTTGCCCTCTTGCCAACTGTGCCAAGGGCATTGTTGTGTAAGTATGCTTAAGGCCAGTGGTTGTTCCAGGGCACTCCTCTACCTGCGTGATTCCCGACTTTATGGCTTTCTGCTGTCATTGTCTTGGCTTTGAATTCACCCTGACAACTTCGCCTTTAGATAACCCAACTCCCTTCCTTTAGTAAATATACCAACGGTGAGGATTATATTACTTGCACCTGATGAAATAGGCCCTATTTCCCAAGGCTAGTGGAAGGAATTCACGGGGGAGGTATGCTTGAGGGTGGGGCAGTGGGAGGGTGGAAGGAGAAAAGGTAGAGAAGAGGCCAACTGCTGATTCCCAACAGGCAGAGCCGGCTTCCCTGGGTAGAGGCTACAAGCCTGTGTGAGGACAGGTCAGAGATGGCAGTCCGAGCAACAAGGCTGAGAGGGGAAGGTAAGGAAATCGCTGGGGGCAGTGGGAGTGAGTCCTGGGCGGGAGTGCTGGCTCTGCCTTTGTTCGCTGCTGGGACTTGGGCTTGAGGGCTCTCTCTCTCTCAGGGTAGCTCAGCCTCAGTTCGGCCAGAGCCCATCCGTCTGTCCGTCCGCAGGCGCTCTGCAGAGCAGTGTTTGCTCATTGTTTAGCTGTGAGGTTAGCTGATCTGCGTGGTACAGCTGGGCTGACTTCTTGAGCTGGCTTCGGTGTGTGGTGTTAGGATTAAACCCAGGGCCTTGTGCATGGTGGGCAAGAGCTCTACTCCTGAGCGACACCCTGCCCACTTACTAAGCTCTTTCTTGTGCTGTTTTGTCAGCAAGGGAAACAGACCAACATTTACTTTCCCCCTTACCAACTGTTTCTATGCACTTGTCCACGTGCCAGGGATATATGGCCTGATGTTTGGTTTCTGATACCTGATCCTGGGGAACTTCTTTGCTCCTTGCTGACTATGTCTTAATGGAATTTAGAGTTTTTTTTTTTTTTTTTTTTTTTTTTTTTTTTTTTTTTTTTTCTTTTTTTGATGTTATATAAATGGACTGGAAATGTTGCTCAGGTAGAGCTTTTGGCTAGCATACTCAGCGGGTTCCATCCTCAGTGTACACACACACACACGTTATAATATACTATTATTGTTTTGGCATTAAGCAGCTATTAGTAATGGGCAAAGTGGCCCTCACCTGTTACCCTAACACTGGGGAAGCTGGGACAAGATTACCTGGAATCCCAGGGCAGCCTGGACCACAGAGCAGGTTGGAGAGGCCTGTCTAGGCTCCACGAGATCTGTCTTACAACAACAGAAACGCGGCACAGAGTCATTTGGCAGCTCTTGGTACAGTTGACGGCACATGGAAACTTCCAGTGCAGCTCTGTTTGCTGAGCGTCATCCCTTTGGAACAGCAAGTGCTGGTCAGTAGCGTTTCTGGTCTAGCTGCCCTTGGTTCCCTGTTGTAACCTTTAAACCATCCCTTCTCTGACCGAGTAACCACAGATCCTTTATCTGTGTGTACGTAAGGGAGGGAGTAAGAAAGATTATCTCGAGTTACTTTGTTCATAGTGATATAAACCTCCTCCTGCCATGATGGAAGATAGAGAGTAGACTGATTGGCCGAGAAAGTTTTGTTTTGGTTCCGTTTATTGTTTTTCAAAAGCAGTGTCTGAACTCTATTTACAAATAAAAGAACAGACACAGTAAATCAAATGTTCAAAATTACTTCTAAGAGTTTTTCAAGAGGGTGACTCTAATAATGCAAATTTCTTTTTAAAAAATATTTATTTACGCATGTGTGTGAGTGTATGTGTGTGTGATGTGTCTGTGTGCTGAAGCCACGTCTTAAATTCTGGATCCTCCTGCTTCCACTTCCTGAGTGCTGGGACTGTAGGCCACGGAACCTGGGTCTGTCCTCCATGGTTAGCTAAATGAAGTGGGACAGGATCTTCCAAGCTTCAGGTGGGTCCATTAGTGGGCCATGGGATCAGCTTAGTCGGTCCCCGTGAGCTGTGGGAAAGGTAAAGTGGCAGACACTCAGAATACACATCTAGTATTGGAAGTGTGAGAAAGGAGCCTGGGTCTTTGACTGTGTCACTGGATAACGTGGTTTGTACCATAGAACCTTTGAAAGTCACTAACCTGTGACTTTCAGATTTTTCAAAATAATTTAATATTTGTGACAATGTGCCCTTATTTTATGTTTTCCCAAGGTCTTTAGGGTGAGTCCAATTATGTTCAGGGAAGTGCTAATTACTATGTCTACTATGTCTTTCTTAGCTCTTTCCTGTTGCTGAGTGAGCTCAGAGTGACTTTTCTTTTTTAAGAATGTAAGAATTTTGGTGGTTACTGGGATCTTTCAAGGCATCATGAGCCACATTCAACTGAGCCCATTGTTACATTCAGCAGGACACATGGAGGATATGACCACTGAAACTGTAATTTTCAAATTAAACTATATTTTCTTTTCTCTTAAGGTTGTCATTTTCCTTTTCTTTATACTAAATATAATACTTCCAAATCTTCCTGACAGAACCAAGATGTGTGTCCAAAGGTAGGTGTCTCAGAAGGTGCACATATGTATGTGTGTGTGTGTGTGTGTGTGTGTGTGTGTGTGTGTGTGTTGAGGGGCACGCTTAATTCTGCAGGGTTAAAGAAGAGAAACTAATGTCCTATCTGCTAAGAAGGCCCTGGAGGCTGGGGTCTTTGGGAAGCTGTGATAAAGCAATCGGGAGGTGGGAGCTACTATTGGAACTGATAACCTCTGAGGGTTCAATTGTGAAGTGAAATAGATTTTTAAAAAATATTTGTGACAATATATCTTTATCGACCTCAACAGTTTTTGGAATGGCAATAGGTCCCTCCTTCCCCAGAACTAATAATATACTTTGTAAATAATAATAAGGTTGTTACTTTAATACTGAACGTTCAT
>JAQHUG010000292.1:416062-439462 GCA_028555095.1 Dicrostonyx torquatus
AGAAGAAAGCATTTAATTGTGGGCTTGCTTACAGTTTCAGAAGTTAGTCGGTTATCCTCATGTGAGGACCATGCCAGCACATAGGCAGATATGGTGCTGGAGATCTGTAGGCAGAGAGAGAGAAGAGAGGAGAGAAACATGGGGCCTAGCTTGGGCTTTTGAAACCCCAAACCCCACCCCCAGTGACATATTTCCTCCAACAAGGCCACACCTACTCCAACAAAACCACACATCTTAATGCTTCCAATTCTTTCAAATAGTGCAACTCCTGGTCACTAAGTAGTCAAATATATGAGCCTGTGGGGCCATTGTTACTGGACCCACCCACAGCAAGCTACCGAGAAACACAAGGCTGTGACGGTAGGAGGTAAGTGTGCATGAGCTGTTAGAGTACAGTTTGTGGGGATATATGTTTGTGTGTGTGGATATGTGTGTGCGTGTGTGTGTGTGTGTGTGAGAGAGAGAGATAGTGTTTGTGTGTGGGGTAAATGTTTGTGTGTGTGAGAGAGAGAGAGAGTTAGTGTTAATGTGTGTGTGGATGTGTGTGAGGGAGGGAGAGAGAGAGTTAGTGTTAGTGTGTGGGGTATATGTTTGTGTGTGTGTGTGAGAGAGAGAGTTATAGTGTTAGTGTGTGTGGGGTATATGTTTGTGTGTGTGTGTGAGAGAGAGAGTTAGTGTGTGTGGGGTATATGTTTGTGTGTGTGTGTGTGTGAGAGAGAGAGAGTTAGTGTGTGTGGGGTATATGTTTGTGTGTGTGTGTGTGTGTGTGAGAGAGGGGGGATATATGTTTGTGTGTGTGTGAGAGAGAGAGAGTGAGTTAGTGTGTGTGTGGTATATATTTGTGTGTGTGTGTGTGAGAGAGAGAGAGTTAGTGTGTGTGGGGTATATATTTGTGTGTGTGTGTGTGAGAGAGAGAGAGTTAGTGTGTGTGGGGTATATGTTTGTGTGTGTGTGTGAGAGAGAGAGTTAGTGTTAGTGGATGTGTGTGTGTGAGAGAGAGTTAGTGTGTGTAGGGTATATGTTTGTGTGTGTGTGTGTGAGAGAGAGTTAGTGTTAGTGTGTGTGTGGATGTGTGTGCGTGTGTGTGTGTGAGAGAGAGTTAGTGTTAGTGTGTGGGGTATATGTTTGTGTGTGTGTGTGAGAGAGTTATAGTGTTAGTGTGTGGGGGGTATATGTTTGTATGTGTGTGTGTGAGAGAGAGAGTTAGTGTGTGTGGGGTATATGTTTGTATGTGTGTGTGTGAGAGAGAGAGTTAGTGTGTGTGGGGTATATGTTTGTGTGTGTGTGTGAGAGAGAGGGGGGGGATATATGTTTTTGTGTGTGTGTGTGTGTGAGAAAGAGTGAGTTAGTGTGTGGGGGTATATGTTTGTGTGTGTGTGTGAGAGAGAGAGAGTTAGTGTTAGTGTGGAGGGGTATATGTTTGTGTGTGGTTGTGTGAGAGAGAGAGTGAGTGAGTTAGTGTTAGTGTGGGGGGTATATGTTTGTGTGTGTGTGAGAGAGTGAGTGAGTTAGTGTTAGTGTGTGGAGTATATGTTTGTGTGTGTGTGAGAGAGTTAGTGTTAGTGTGTGTGTGTGTGTGTGCGTGTGTGTGTGTGTGTGTGTGTGAGAGAGAGAGAGTTAGTGTTAGTGTGTGGGGTACATGTTTGTGTGGGTGTAGATGTGCCATGGCGTCTGTGTAGAGTTGGAGGACAGCCTTGGGTCTTGGCCCTTACTTTTATGCTTGGTGAGCTGGGTTATGAACTTCTAGAGATTTTCCTCTTTCTGCCTCCCATCCCATCTTGTCACAGAAGCACAGAGGGATTGCAGCCAGTTGCATGGTTGTATCTGGCTTTTTTGTGGTTTCTGGGGATCTGGACTTGGATAGTTAGGTTTGCACTTTTACCCACTGAGCCATCTCCCAATCTGAATTTTGAAATTTTATTTGTTTTTCAGTTTTGGGGATGGGACTTGGGTTCTTAAGTATTCGAGGCAAGATTCTACAACTGAGCCAGAACCCCACAGCTCTGGAGTGTTTTCTAGAACAGTGAGCATCCTTCTGATCCCTTCAGGGTAAAGGTCATTGTGCCCTGCAGACATCATGGCACCTGAGGTCTAACCATTTAAATGTGGCCAGCTTGTGCTCCTTGTTTGCCAGGAAGGCGGCTGCCATTTTCCTCCTTCTGATTCAGAAAGTTCTTCGTGTTAACCTGCGGACAGATAGCCATGACCTGAGTGGTGTGGCCCCTCTAAGTAAGAACCGGCATTAGGACTAAGGTGTGTGTGTGGCTGGTGGTTGAGGCTCTGATCTCTCTTTTTAAAAGAACAGTTTGTTTTGAACATGTCTGTGTGAGTATCTGCATGAGAGTGCAGGTGCCCACATAGGGGAGGAATCTGATCCCCTTTGGGCTGCTGCTGTTGGTAGTTGTGAGTCACCTGCCTGGGTGCTGGGCTCTGAACCCAGGTACATAGGTGTTCAACTTCCAAGCCATTCCTAGAGCTCCTCATTCCTTATAAGGATGCTCATCCTTTAAAGCAGTGGCGCTGTGACCTTTGAATACAGTCTTGAATACAGTTCCTCATGGTGTGGTGACCTCTACCAACCATAGAATTAATTTCACTGCTACTTCATAACTGTAATTTTACTAGTTATGAATCATAAGATAGAGACCTGCCAAAGGGGTCGCGACCCACAGTTTCAGATACTCTCATTTCAAGGGCATATTTTAGGTAGCTATTTTGAATTTGGGAGGAACAGAACCCACAACTTTGTATGTGGATGAGGCTAGGCTAATCCTCTGCCTGACAGCAATTGCTATCTCTCTTTATAGCTGGTATGTGGTTCACATTCTCCCTGGCTTCTTTTGTAGCTAGTCTGGTCACATAACACTGTTCTGGACATTTCTGCCAGTACCCTCCCTGCAGGTGAAGAGCCAGTGTGGGACTTTCCTTGTCTCCCTTCCATTCCTCCTGTGTCTACGGGGGCAGTGGAGGCAGGACTGGACACTGAGGACAACCCATGACACCTGTGAACTCTGTAGCGACCTTGACTTAAGGTCAGCATTTTAGTGTGGGCTTCATCTTCTTGTAGCTGTTTCTGCACCCCAGAGCATCTCATTGTTACAGTCTACAAGCGAAGTCTTCCTTCTCCCAGAGCTGACGGGAGCCATCATCTTAAAATCTTGTCTCTAAGCCTTCCTGTATTTCCCACCTCTAGGGCCTATGTGTCTTGTCTCACATCAGATTTCTTCTGCGTGTTTGTCTGAGCTGCTGGACATTGGGGACCATGTTTCGCTCACCTCCGTGTCTTTACAGCTTGCCTCTTGGTCTGTGCTCAGGAGGGGAACACGGTGACGATTTCGCTAGTCTTTGCCTCAGTGCTGACTGTGCTTTCTTCTTCCTGCCCTGATTTTGGTGTCTTCCATTGACAGAGCGGCAATTTGTTATTCACAGAAAAGCCCATGAGGTAGCCTGAAGAGAGGTAAGTGGGAAAACACTTTAATTAGATGTACCTGAGCTGTGTAAATAGCTGTTCCCAAGGGTTTAGAGTCAGGCATCCTCCAAAGAGGCAGACAAAGATCTGCCCCAGTATCCATATTAATTTCTCATTGTGGTAACAGATATCAGGTATATTCACTGTTCATTCTCAGAACTATGAAACATTCTAAGGCATCCAGAAAAACACATAATTACAGCTGTTGTTTCTGGCATGCAAGTTTCTTCTTGATAATTATGAGAAATGAACCTTTGAGTGTTGATCGGTTTGAAGGTAGAATGCATTTCTTCTGTAGGGTCCACACTGTGGTTGAAAGTGCACACCTTTTGAGATGAAAAGTTCAAACGTAGTAGAATAAATGTCTGTCATTTTACCAGGAAGAACACAGATGGCAGAGGTGACAAGCTTGGGATTAGGTTCCAGACTTTTCATCTAAGGCTCTTTTGGGTCTACTGTTTTACTAGTAACTTACTGAGCTGAAGGCTGAAAGGAATACCACTGGCCAAATCCCCCAGGAGCACATGTGGACTTCCGGAGGAATGGCTTCACTGACCTTTCTTCAGCAGGGCCAGCCTGGCCAGAAGAACCTAGGCTGTCTTGGAAGGACAGGGCTGGCCTCCTGCTGTGCTGGGTGATCTGAAGGAGCCACTGGGACATGGGCTCCCCCTGGGCTGGGTGTGATGGACAGGAGCATCTTCATGATTTTTATGTAGGAAGCAGAGACTGAAGTTCCTGAGCAGCCACACCCGTCGGGGAGGAGCGGAAGTGTGACCGGTGGCCTGTTTCACACGTCCCTCGTGTTCTGAGGATGTACTGGGGTCCAGTGTCACAGAGGCTGCTGCTTTCTCCTCTGGGTGTCAGTGGGGCTAATTTTCACCTTTTCCTTACTTTAAAAGTGTATTTATGTACATTTTGTCCTGAGGGCTGATGCTTTGGAAAAGCCACAAAGCAGAGGTAGAATTCTCAAGTAATGGGGCCTAAGAGATCATTGTTTCTGAACACTCTGGTTACCTAACTTCAAGGGAAAAGGTGGAGGATTGCCCTATTGCCTCTGGACAGTCTTTGGCAGGCTCTTAGACGCATGTAAAATTGTGATGCTGTTATTAAAGTATACCTCTAATTTAAATAGATTTTCAAACATTGCATACAGTTATTATTGATCATGATAATGGTGGTATTAGTTATGGTGCCAAAATAACTCCGTATCAGGAGAAAATAGATTTGGAAACCTTGAGAGAGCAATTGGAAGTGAGTGAGGCAGTATAATAAGGTGAAGTGGGAACCGAAGACTGACCTTGACCCTTGTTCAGACTGCGCTGCCTTCTCTGGGTCTCAGTTTCCTCTTCTGTAACTGTAGGGAAGCAGAACAGCACTTCTGCAGAGGTTCAGCCACTAGGTCTTTTGAAGATCGATCCTCTTGTTTGAATCCCTTTTGTTTGCCCAGTCATGAGTTCTCTGCATTGTTATTCATCTTTTGACAGTGAGTCCAGTGAAGTTTCTTCTGGTCTGTCTGTGCAGCTTCCTTCCTCTCGGGAATGACCAGGCCCTAATCTGCCCTCTTTCTAGTCCATTCCACTTTAGTTTCCTGAATGGAATGACTGAACTGTACCACAAGTGCCAGGGAAAGTCTCTTTAATCAGGAGTTTGAAGCATCGGAATGAATTGTGGTTCCCTTCCCCTCCCAGCTTGATTTCTGTGAATACAGAGTGGCATGCTATAAATATTTAGGCATTGCATTAGTGTTCAGATTAAAGAATAATGCAGAAACCAGAATAACAAAATAAATTGGTTAAAACTTGCATAACTTTAAATGTGGTAGACCCTGAGGCTTGTGGACAGTAGTTGTAGGCTGGCCCTAGCAGGTAGCAGATTTCAGTTGCTGATGATGTGGGCTTGGATTTAATAATATATACTTAATCTGAACCTCTCTGTGTGGTCCTCAAAGGTGCTGCTCAGGATTCTCATCAGGGCGTGCATCAATGGGGATTCCAGCATTAGTGACCATTAATAACTTCATAAGTAAGTGCTAAGCACTGGGAAGAAAGAAATGAAGTAATACCTGAGATGCCTTGTGTTCCTTATTTAGGGCAAAGAGCACAGATCAGAATTCCAAACTGTTAGTGCAGTGAGCTGTGTGACACTATTACTCACTTGCTCGGTAAGTTTATTCCCAAGCTGCTTCGGGCCTCAGATTTCCCATCTGTGCAAGGATTACATTTACTATCCCTCAAAGGTTGTGAGGCACTCAACACATGATGGAAATGCACATCCCCAGGGATTCTGATTCTGATTGTGTTGGTCCTGATGCGGCTGGCTCTGGGGTTTGTACTGAGCTTCCATGCACACAAATGCACTCAAACAAAGGGTATGTTAGTTCTGTGTTTTTCTCCCACTTAATGAATCATATTTTCCCTTTCATTATTCCGATGATACTAATTTTATTTTGTATTATTTTTCATTGTCAGATATTTAAATATCATTTTTTACTTTTTTCACTATCACAAATCATGCTGGAAATAATATTCTTGTTTATTTTAAGCTTTTATTTTTATGTATATGTGTGTGTGTGTGTGTGTGTGTACATGAGAGTGTAGGTACCCATGGAGGCCAGAAGAGGGTGTGTGTGTGTGTGTGTGTGTGTGTGTGTGTGTGTGTGTACATGAGAGTGTAGGTACCCATGGAGGCCAGAAGAGGGTGTCAGATCCTGTGGATATGGAGTTAAAGGCAGTTATGAGCCTTAATGTGGGTGTTTTCATTTCTTCCTCCTTAATGGCTTAGCACTCACTTAAGACATGGTGCTGGGAAATGAATTCAGGTCCTCTGCAAGAGCAGTGTGTACTCTTAACTCCCAAGCCATCTCTCTAGCCTCCTGATATTATTGTCAACACATCTATTTTCTCTAGATAAATTTCGGGAACTGGGCTTACCCAGTTTAATAGTATTAAGGCCTTTTGCTACATGCTGCCAACAATTCTTCAAAAAGGAAGTTATAAAATATATCTTCTCAAAAATAGCTTATGAGAGTAAACACTTTATAAATACAGGGGAATGAGGTGGAAAACTGTCTTTTTAATTTTTATTACTATTTTTTCATGTGTCTGGGATTAGGTGGAGAGCACCGTGAGTTTTGGAGAAGGTGCATACAAGTGAGGAAGCCAGCGGAGCTGTGAGAAAGCTGACCTGTGCTTTGTTTTCAGAGCAGCTTTTAGAATTCGGGCTTGAATGAAAGCCGTGATGCTGTAATACATATGTTTTAGATGACTTTGTGCAACCACGATAAACGCTGACCAGCTTTTCTTAGCGTACATGGTAATGTGCCGCTGCTTCCTAGTCCAGGGTCTCTTCTTCATTTTAATGGAAAGCTGCAGAATGAGATGACGAGGTGTTCATAGGAGCATGTGTATGAGTACATGTCTGTATGCATGTCAGTGTACAGGAGTGCAGTGCCACAGAGGCCAGAAGAGGGCATCTGGTGCCCCTGGAGCTTGAGCTACAGGGGTCTGTGAGCTATTCAATATGCATGTTGGGAACGGAGCTTGTGTCCTCACTAAGAGCAGTACCTGTTGTAAACTGCTGAACTGTCTCTCTAGCCTCAAGTGTCCCTGCTTTTAAAACCGTTGCTAGTCTCAGATCTAGGAAGTCCTGGTTTTGGAGTTTGGATTCTATAAAGTGTGGTCTACTCTTTGTTTCCTGTGGCCCTCTCTAGCCTTGGACCACAACTCTTTACTCTTCTAGACGATGGAGGGAGGGCAGATAGGTGAGGGCAGCTGAAACCCAGTCTGGGGCAGATCTGTAGGAGACCTTTCTAGGGAGCAAGCTGGGTGGAGTCCCACTTGGGGGACCATCCTCCTTTTAGTGTTGGAAATTCTGAAGCCCTTGGTCCTAAGCCAAACTGGTCAGTGGATGAGCTTGATCCTCTTTAATCAAGATGTTTAATTCTCAAAGGACCTCAGGGTCATCTGGCTCAGTCTTACCTTTGTTTAGTTAAGGAAATTTGGCTTATTCATTTGTTTAGTTTTCAATAATGGGGATCAAACCCGAGGCCTCATGCATGACAGGCAAGGGCCTTACAACTGAGTTATAGCCCCAGCAAACTGGTTTATTTCAGTTGCACTTTGCCATGTAAACAAGGGAGGTTTCTGTTACTCGTTTTTAGAATGTATTTATTATTACGTGTGGAGGGTGCAGTTGTCTGTGCCTGAGTATATGCATATGGCATGGTTGCTCCTGGGGGGTTGACAGCCTTCAGGAGTCAGTTTTCTCCTTCCGTTGTGGGCTCTTGGGTCAGGCTTCCTTGGCAAGTGCTTCTACCTGCAGGCCCATCTCATAGGTCCTGACCTCTTCTTCCTCCTTTACGTCCTCATCCCTTCTTCTCTTCTTAATTTGTAGAATCAAAGAGCCTACCTTGGAGTGGAGTTAGGTGTTACAGATTTTCTTGTTTTGGAAAGTACTGAGCTCTTACCCTGAGGTGGCAGGACTGTAGTGGGGCACAGCAGGACAGCTGCACAGCTGAGAATCAGCATGGCTATGGTCCCTTCCTTCAGCCTGCAGTTATAGGCTAGTCTCAGGTCTTCCTGCAATGCTCCTGCTCAAGGTGCCTCACTCCTGGGCCTCTCCCAGAGAAGCTTCGCGCAGAGGTGGTCCTTCCTCCAGTGTGGTTCACTAAGGCCTCTGATTAACCTTGGACAAAGAATGGATCTCTTCTAATTATGCTTTAGAATTTACCTGCCAGTTTCCTTATTGCAATCCATCATTTTAAAAAAATTATTTTCTTTTCCTTGTAGTAATGGAATGAGAGCCAGTGCTTTCTTTCATAGAGTGCCAGCTGCCCTGAGTACAAACTGTACCTTCTACCGCTGGGTGACACTGTTAGACCAGAGAATGCTTTACCAGTGGAACCAAGGGCTCTTGAACTTCACACTTCTTCAAACTACTTTATACAGGACAAAAAGAAACTCTTGAATCTAAAGTATGCTCTGGTCATTTCTCAGCTATTATGTGATAGTATAATTTATCAGTCTGAAGTAATTTTAAGGCCAGTGAATATAGGGTAATCAATTATTAACAAGATCATTAATTAGAATTTCAGTTGCTTGGAGGCTTGTTTAGATTAATGTGTTGCATATTAATGAATTACTAATTATTTCAGGGGAACATTTATACAAACTAATGTTCCTACAAATACTTATTTTGTACCTGACACAGTTTTCTGCTGATCTATCTCACCAACCCAGTGCTGTGTATGAACTTTTAGTGAGGATTTTATTGAGGTGTGTGTGTGCGCGCACACACACACACACACATATGCATGCTGTTGATGTGAGAGAACTGGATCCAGAAATTCAGGATGACTGAGAACCTGACTATGGAAAACCTAGAAGGGGGACCAGGCAGCTGAGGTGACAGTGATGCTTAGCTTGTGTTTTGGATCTGATTAAGTTAGCATACTGGATTTGTCTAAGAGAAGGAAGGATGGTCAGGAATGATGGAGCCCAGAGAGGAGCTGATTGCAAGACTTGGGATGAGAAATGAAGAGGGAACAAGGCTTCTGATAGTGATAAAACGATGACTTCCAAATGCATTTCTGGAAAAGAATTCAGAATTCATGGAGGCTTTGAGAGGACACTGTCTGAGACAGGTATGAAATAAGGGAGTTAGAACAGCACAAGATGGGGGCTGGAGAGATGGCTCAGTGGTTAAGAACATTGCCTGCTCTTCCAAAGGTCCTGAGTTCAATTCCTGGCCACATGGTGGCTCACAACCATCTGTAATGAGGTCTGGTGCCCTCTTCTGGCCTGCAAATGTACACACAGACAGAATATTGTATAAATAATAAATAAATAAATATTTTTAAAAAAGAACAGCACAAGATGACTTGTACCAGCAGGAGGCTGGTGTGGATGGTGTACAGTAGACAGCAGCGTTAGCCCATGTTTGCCTGGATGATTGTACCTGCAGCTAGGTAGGGTAAGGTCTGGCTGGCCTTTCCCTCTTGTACCTGGGTGGTGTCTGGTACTGCTGTAAATAAAGAATGGAATGAAGTTTGGTTGCACGGTTATCTAGAGGTGGGTGCTGAAGTCCACAGTTGGAATTTGAGTCAAGCTAGGAAAGATGGCGATGGTCCAGAGGCTTACTTTACACATGGCTTACACTGCAGCATCTTCAAATGCAAGTGCGGGGGTGGGGTGTAAGGCTCTAGACTTGTTCTTGGGCACTATTGTCACTAAGGCCATGGAGCAAGGAAAACTTTGGTGCAGACCCCAAGTGCTGCAGATGGACAACAGCTCTGTGTTGGAGGACAGGTGAGGAGAATGTTACTCACAGGAAAGCTGGAGGCTAGTGAGTCCTCAGTGAGTTTCTTGATAGTGACAGGGATGGGAGCTTGTACAATGGCACTGAGTGGAGAAAGAAGAGCATTTGTTGTCTTTAGTGATTCTTTGGCTGCCTTGTGGATCCCATTCCTCATGGATGGACCTTGAGAATCGTGAACACAGCACTTTACATCTGAAAGAGAGTCTGATTGGCCATGAGGCACAACCAGCCCTCAGAGAACAGTTGGGAAGGGGGATGCACCACTCTGGGTGATGTTTCTCTGGAGTTCTCAGCCTCAGCCATTCGCTGGCCTCATCCCTAATGGATTCCTGGGGTTGATAACCCAGGCCTGTGGTTTTGAGCCTCAGAGGGTACTGAGTAGGCTGCCGGTATTTTGCTCTGGCTTGCTGTCTTCATTCTCCTATGCTGTGAGTTTCCACTTCCTCATGTGGGCCGTCTGTCTGTCACCTCGTTCAGTGCTTACACAGGTGTGCTGCTGTTTGCCAAGGCCAAGGAACCTTTGCCCCCACTGTCCTGCACACCTCACAGAGTTAGAGTAGTAGTCTAGTCTAGGAGGGCATTCTAAACTCTGCCCTTGAAGGATCTAAATCACCTCCTGAACATTGTCTCTCCCAGCCTGGTATGTGGGTGGGTTTTATGTATTTATTCTTGTGTCATTCATCATTCAGCCTGTGGTACCAATAGCATCTTTAGCCAAACTCCCTGCCTCTGAGCCACACCTCAACCCAACACTGATATCTTTTTTTATTTTCCTTGCCTCTTTGCATTTTGTCTTTAGACTTTTCTAAAGTTGTTTGAATATCCAGCTGTCTTGTTCAGGAATTGCTGTCTTTTACTTTGGCTTTGCTCACATAATTGACCAACTTTAGACAGGGACTGTTTCTGGCAGTGTTGGATGTTGAGTGGCTAGAAGGCAGAGGGAATACAGTTAGTTTTCCTGCCAGTGTTTATGGAAAGCAACCCAAACTGTTGCTTACTGGTTAGCAGCACATCATCTTCTGATGAATCCACAATGGGATCTGGGTACCACACTGACACATTACCTTTGCTTCTACTGTTTGCTTTCTTATGGCCACTGTATATACTTGAATAGCTCATGGTTGAATGGTGGTACAAATCCACAATGACACCAAGCCTCTATCTTAATTAAATACACAGGCCTAGTGAGCTTTGTCTGATGTCAGTGGCTTGATAGCTGACAGCTCATTGCTTCTCTGCTTGTGTCCTTTACATAGATTTCTTTGAAGATTTTATGAGCAATGCTTCTGTGAAGATCTTCCTTGCTTCTGTTTTGGTCTTTTTGGAGTTCCACCAGCTGGTGGCTAATTCATATTCTACAAGATATGGGGGAGATAAAATAAACTGCAAATGTGGACTAGGTGCGCTTGTTTTCCTGTAAGACCTTTCACACTTATGTCATTGGCCTGTGCTCAGGACATTTACTTACATGCGGCAGCTTACTAAAGATCCTAATGAGAGGGATGCCACTCAGTGTCCGAGATCAGGCTGAATCAAGGAGATTGGGGGAATCTGGGGTTTCCCAGGCCTTAGCAGGCATGGAATCCACCCAGTGCCTGCCTGGCCTATCAGCAATTCTCTTGTTCTCTCTACTTCCTCCCTTTCTGTGCTTTCTCTTTCACCCTTCTGGGTCAAGATTGGGAAAAATGAACAAAGGCCAAGCTTGGGTTCTCAGTATTCACTTCTGTTTCCACACTAGACTTGTACGGCTCTGTCAGCATCCATTCTGAGCATTTTCTCTGTTGGAGAGGAGATGTTGAACTGGTGTGTTGGGACATGGATGGACACTGTTGGGTGGTACATGGGTTCCGCCTCCATATTCCTCATGCTTAGAATAGTGCACAACTGTTGGAATGTTAGCTCTGATTTCCAGTTAAGGAAGCTGAAATGCAGGGTAAATCATTTAAACAAAATCACACGACTAGTGAATGACCTAAGTAAGGGCCTGTCCAGGACTACTGGTCCTCAAGCCAGCCCTTTATCTATGTGTCCATGTGTGGATGGACATGTTATGCATGTTTTGTAAAATAGCCAATGGAACCTTATGGTGCAAAGTGGGTAGAGAGGTATTGGACTGGAGGCAGAATAAAAGTGTCCCAAGGTACATTGTGGTATTAATATGTCTCTGTTTTATGTTGTTTAGGTTAGATATAGATATTACTATGCCTACATGTCTAATGAGATACAAGGCCAAAATATTTTTTTTAATACTTTTGATTCTTTGTGACTTTTATACTATGCACCCACCCCAATCCCATTCATTTCCCAGTCCTTCCATAACCATCCTCCACCCTCAATTAAAAAAAAAAAAAAAAAACAAACAAAAGCCTTTTTGCTCTTCTGTCTTTCCCACCTCTCCATCACATATTCATTTGTTGTAGTGGCCTTGGGAGCGCATATCCTTTTGCCCAAGCATCTTTATTTGCAAAGTGTTTGTTGTAATAAGTTGTTGGTCTGGTTCAAGGCCTCTGGCTTCTGGTACACCATCAATACTGGGTCCTCACCAAAACTTCTCTCAGCTATCCTGCTGTCGGCAAGGCCAGATTCTAGTAGCATTGCAACAGCAACGTGATTTTTAGTTGGTAGTCTTAACAGCAATGTTATATAACTTGTATTTATTGAGGTGTGTTTACTATGCCTACAGAGAAGGACATGCACCAGAAAGTGCCATTTGATGAATCTTCGGAGTGAGCACCTTGTGCAACCAAAGCCGATATTAGCACATGGAACATCATACCCTGGAATCCCCCATCCCTGCCTTAGTCCTCTCTTCACCACCCACTCCTAAGATGACACAGTCCTGATAGCAGATAACGAGGAGTTTGATTGTTCTGTACATATAAGTACATGCCCAGGTGTTCTTTTGTCCCATCACCACCTGGTTGGCCTGACACTGGTCCAGCGTATTATGGCTCTTGCTACATGCTCTGACTTCTGGGTGTTTCTTGCTTTCCTTCACTGCAGCGCTCCCTTTTCCCATCTTCTAAATATAAAGTATGTGCCTTGTTTAAAAGTACACTGGGGGAGGGGTGAAAAAACTGATGAGAAAGTGAGTTTGGACATTTTCCCAAGAACGTCATTGTGTGGCGTTTGGATAGCAACATATTGAGAGTAAATTGGTCAAGATTTCATTGCTGTTTTAAATGGGCCACTTGGGAATGCTCCTCTAAAGTCGTAGAGTTTGGCAGGACATGAAAAAGTAATCCTGTTGTGTTTACGCAGATAATCCCAGAGGAGTGGGTGTCCTTCCCTAAGCTTTCACATAGCAGGTTTGTGTCCGTAGGTCCTCCAAGCATTTGTCAAATGCCTTTGGGTATCAGATGATGCCTTCTGGTCCCACACTGAGTTTTTAGGTTCACTTTAAGGCCAGGCTGTTCAAGACGGCAGATGAGGCCAGTACCACTGGGGAGAGTCCTGTATTAACTCGTCTGCCTGTCTGTCTGGGAATCTGGGGGCAGAAGAGGAGACTGCCATGGATCCAAAAAGCACCTTCCGGTTTTCAGGCTGATCCAGGCCTGAGTTTGCCGGTCTACAGTCTTAAGCATCTTGGGTTTCTCAGAGTTGCTAGCATTTGCCAGAATCTTAGAGGCAGTATGGGGAATAGATTCTCAGAAAGAATTCCTCGGGATACTGTTAGCATTCCAGGGGTAGTTGTTACAGTTTAAAAGTTTGGTGCTTGGTGTCGATCGGCCCTGGTGTGCCTGCGGTATGTGTGTATGCACTGCCATGAAACAGGTGGTGCTGATCGGCTCTGGAGTGCCTGCGGTATGTGTGTATGCACTGCCATGAAACAGGTGGTGTCGATCGGCCCTGGTGTGCCTGCAGTATGTGTGTATGCACTGCCACGAAACAGGTGGTGTCGATCGGCTCTGGAGTGCCTGCTGTATGTGTGTATGCACTGCCACGAAACAGGTAACTCTTTTTTTTTTTCTTTCTTTCTTTCTTTTTGGTTTTTCGAGACAGGGTTTCTCTGTGTTGCTTTGGAGCCTGTCCTGGAACTAGCTCTTATAGACCAGGCTGGCCTTGAACTCAGAGATCCACCTGCCTCTGCTGGGATTAAAGGCATGTGCTACCACCGCCTGGCTGAAGGTTTCTAGATAGAATCAGATTTTTTTTTTTATATTTAGGCAAATGAAAATTGTCATAATTTGTAAATTCTAATTTTCAAACCATGAAGCGTTAGTCTTTGCATTTTATCTGTTTTATGTACAGATGTGCAAAGATGGGACCAGAATAGCCTGATAGTGAAGCTCAGCCACAATATGGGTTTGTTCTCTTGGCTCCATGGGGAATTTTTTTTAGTGGGAATCATTTAACTTGGAAAGACACTGTCTGGAGCCATGATACCTCAATAGTGTCTATGTCGGTACCTCAATAGTGTGATAGACAGACCTTTTACCACTTCCTGGAAGGGTCTTGTGTTTGTAGCATGATGGTCTGAGAGCTACTGAATGTTGGGCTGGGGAAAAAGCACTTGATAGTTAAAAATGTTTACTGTGAAACATGAGAACCTGAGCATGCTTCCCAGCACACATAGAATGTCGGGTGTGGTGGTGTGTGTGCACCAGTAACTCCAGCAGTGGGAGGCAGAGATAGGGCAATCCCTTGGGGTTCACTGGCCAGTCAGCCTGGCCTGATTGGCGAGTCCTGTGTGAGAGACCCCGCATCAAAGCAAGGTGAAGAACTCTTGAGGAATGACTCCTAAGGTTATTCTCTGTCCTCCACATATAAATGTCATGCACACACTCACATGTGAACGGAATACATCCCTGTGCATCCACACATACTCACTGAATGTTACCAGTGAGAAAAACTGTGCATTGTTAATTTGAATTTATGGTTTGAAAGAAAATATGGTCAAAAGAAATGAGTTACTCACACCTCTAGATAAGATAGGTAATGGTGTTGGCTATAGCTTGACTGGTAATAGCTCTGAGTTAAGTACTCATATTCACAGCAGGGATTAAAGAGGGTGCCTAGGTAATAACAGGTTCCTTTTACATTATTTCATTCATTTTCAAAGACAGGCAGGGAACTGAAGTCAAGGAAATTAAGCCTTGACTAAGATCTCAACCCATTCTATTTCTCCTTAATTGAGCCAGCACTGAGTTTTCTTTCCTTGACTTCATATTTGATAGACAAAGCAGCAGCAGCAACAACAACAAAAAAAAACCTGATTTTATGGTCTAGTTACTGGTCACTAGCATCAGTATGATGAGAATATCTTGTGTTAATGTCTGAAAGAGACACTTCATGTAAGGAAAATACCGCTCTTTACTTCCAGACGCTTGTGTCACATCTTTACTCTCTCAGCCTTCTTGGTTGCTTGATGCTCAGTGAAGAACCCACCTACTTCTCATCCTCCTTTGAGCACAGGTCCAAGATGCCAAGTCAAGTAGCTCAGGGGCTCCCTCTACTGTGTCTTACCCCTGACTTGGTTACTTTTTTAAAGAAATACTCAAATTAATCAATCCAAGGTGACTGAAGAATGTCAAGAGAGATACAGTCTTTGCAATAAAGCAGTGAAAAGTTACATGCAGATATTTCTGCAAAACATAGTTGGTGCATACTAGAAAAAGGGAGGGAAGGTGATTCCATAGCTGTTGGAAGCCAGAGTTTAATTATAGTCAGCAAATTAGGAAAAGCTTTCTGGAAGACAGTGACGTGTGTTTGTCCGAAAGGCCAAGTGAGATATGGCTTGGTGTGTGAGGCTGGAGTATGGGCTAGCAAAGGACCATCATGTCTGCCAGCGGGGTCAGCAGTGGCCAAAGCTTGCTGGTGGAGACCGCCAAGGAAAGTGAAGGTACAGTACATAGTGCCTATGCTACTTCAGTCAGAGCACGGGCCCTGTGAGACAGACATATGGCCATATGGCCAGAATTCTGTTGTCGGCCTTGGTGACTGAAGAGGATGGCCGACAGAGGAAAGAGTCAGGTAGGCAAGCCATAGAGATGGCTGCTTCTTTCCTCTTGTTGTGGCTGCAGGCGGAAAGCGAAGGAGAAGTGACCCTATCTAGTTCCTGCATCAGTCACCCTGTGGTACAACCATGAGGGTACAGGGAGAAGCTGCCTCAGGCTGGATCACCCCCTTTGCCATCCCATGTACAGTAGTTTGCAGGAGGTGCATTGTACACACCTACTGCCTGGGTCACAGAAGGCTCAGGGCCTACACATGGGACTTGGGGCTCCTGTGCCCACTCCCCTACTCCAAGACAGAGAAAATTAAAGACAGTGTTTGCTCTGGTTAGAGAAGAACTCATGGAGCTCCACCCCACTGCCTCAGGGTCTTGTCTGTCTAGCAGGAGCCCCCCTAAACATCTCACCCCACTGTTGCTCTCAGGGAGGAGGCCTTCTGAAGCTAAAGTCTAAAAGAGATGTCATAAACACCTTCACTGGCCACCCCGTAGTGCACTGACCCAAGTCTCCTCTCACCTGGAGGTGAGGCTGCCTATTCTCTCCTTGTCTGCCTTCAGTCCGTTCCCAGCCCTCCGTCCTTTGTAACTTTGACCTTTGGAGTCACTCCTGCATTGAATGAATGTCAAGGCTTGGAGTAGAGAAGCAGGTCCTTTTATGGAAACAGGGAGCCTGCTTTGTCTACTGATTAACTAGAATGAATCTGCTCTGGGCTCTTTTAGACAGGTCAGGACTGGAGAGTTGTGCCTTGTGCATTTGAGATTTCAAGCACAGGGTCACGTTTTGTCCAGGAGCAGCGTTGCTAAAATCAGGCTGGCTATGATGGGCTCCCTCACTCACTATATACAAGGTCTGTATTTCTCTTTATGGTTAAGGTTGCAGGAGTTCTCTCAGCACCTAGGGAATGTGTGGGTTCTTTTTTGTTTTCCTCATTTGGTAGCTTTGAGCCTAATATTAAATGCAATGTTACCTCAGATATTTAAATTGATGCAGCTATAGTTAATTTTCTATTTTAGTTGACTTATTCTTTGGGTGTCTGATATGTTTATTTTCATGTTAATTTTTGGATCTTTTTACAGCATTTGCCTTAAACAAACATTAGGTGTTGCAGTTTGGCATACCTAGGTTTTGAGAGTAATGGGCTTGCAATTTGTTTTTAGCTTTATGCCACTAGCAGTATAAGCACTAACAAGACATTAAGTTTTGTTCCTCTGATTGTTGAAGAGTCTGAGTCTTTCGATTCTAGGGCCATTGCTGGAGTGGGATGTGGCTCTGCACCCGCACATGCAGGAATACCTGAGGTGCTGGTAGTTGCTGGCTGTCACTTTGCCTAGTTTTGGCTTTGGTGCCTAGTACCTAGCACCACTGGTGACAGTGCGGGTGTCAGGGAGACGTCACTGATAGCACTGAAACTCAGACTCCTGCTTGGATTGTCGCTGCATGCGTTTGCCCTCCTCCAGCGTCTACCCTGGAGTCTGTGGATAGATGCCTGTGTTCTTTCCTCTTCCACCTCCCTTAACCCTCTGTGCTGGGTGGCTTCATGGCAGAAGTAAAGGTAGAAGCTGGCATTGGATTAGCTAAGAGCTGGTTCACGGAGGAGCTCTTTTCATTCTTTGTAGTGCAGATTCCATACATTCAGTGTTAATTCAGCATCTTCCATGTACCTGGAGGGACTGGGGATTAGAACTAGAGGAGAGGTGGCCCTTATCCTTGCAGAGACTGGACAGAAACCTGTGATTACCCTGTGTCTGGATGTGTGTCGTGGTTTGTATGTCAGGAAGACGGTAATATGGGAAGGTGTGGCTCTTCTCCCATACATTCACTGCTCTCTGACCCAGTGGTGAGTGAGTAAATAGCCGGAGCTAGTAGCTATCACCGCGTGCTGTCCAGAGAAGGTAAGGTTGGGATGCTCAGTTGTAGCCCGGTCCTTATCTGATTTTCAGTTTGAAAATCAAAGTCACTGAACTGGGACAGGCAAGTACAAATCTCCTGTTAATTATTATGAAATTTCATCTGGTTTATTCTGAGGGCAGGGAGCAGGGATGGGGTCAGCACCAAGGAATGTATTTGGCATGCATGGCAGGCTTTCACTAATGCCAGCCTGGGCCTGGCTTCTGCTGTGCATTCAGTCCTGGTCCTCTTGCTCCGGCCCCCAGGGGGATTTTTCTTCTGTCATTAAGTAGTAGTCACAACACTTGCTACATGTCGCACACAGCCCTAAATAGTTACAGGTGTCTAAGAAAGGAGAGACAGATGTCTCTCCATGAAGGGGGTGCAAACACTGGAGTCATAGAGTGGAGAGAGCCAGGGAGGAAGCCTCAGGCTCTCTGCTCAAGTACGTCAGCATGTTGCTCTGCTGTACTCCAGAGACGTCTTCTCTATATGTCCCCAAAGGGATCTTGCTGCAAGGTCACCTGCCTTCCCTTCCTTAGCTCCCCTCAATCCTAGCCCGGGAAGGGAACAGGCTGCCTGTTAGCCGTGCGAGCGCTAGGAGCTTTGTCTCCTTGCAGGCTCAGGTAGTGCGGATTCATTTGCTGAGGCTGAGGAAGGAGCTGGTACCCGAGCGTGTCCTGTGAAGCCTGCCTTGCGGTGTGGTGGCAGAAAGTGTCTTATGTGACTGGAACTCGGTGTCATTGGCTTGGAGAGGAGTGAGGTCATAGAAGTGAGGTCTTATTTTGCCCTGTTGCTTTCTGATCCTTAGGCTTAATTGATGATGTCCCTGAAATAGACACCGGAGGACAGCATGTCCTAGTATGACAGACTGGGCACAGCTCTTAGGGCCTGAGCATCACTGAAGGAAGTGTTGACAGAAAAAGCTGCAAATAAATACACCTTCTCTTTGTGTTTCAGACAGCCTGCTTGAGGATATTGACCCCAAAGACTCCTATCTCATTCCACGAAACATCATGGCTGAGCCAGACTACATAGAGGATGACAATCCTGAACTAATTAAACCCCAGAAACTAATCAATCCTGTCAAAACATCCCGAAAACATCAAGACCTCCACAGAGAGCTCCTTATGAATCAAAAAAGGTATGACAGTTTCCTGAGCATTGTTTTCCTCCAGGAATTTTTAAGGTGACCATGTTTTATTTTAATTGTGTTAACAAAGGCTTCAAGGGATTATTTGCTTGTCCGCCATATTAAAGGCATCCTTTTAATGAATATCCCAGAGTGTCTCTCCACAAAGCTCCTGAAAGTGTGGCTGCCACTGCTGGGATTTTACACTGTCCCTTTCCAAATGTATGCATATTTTAAGGAGCATTATTATTTTTTTCTTTGTGCTTGTGTTCATGCATGTGGAGGACAACTTGGAGGCACCTCTCCTTCCACCATGTGGTCCTAGGGATCACTCTCAGGGCGTAGAACTTGGCAGCGACTGCCTTCACTTGCTGAGCCCAAGCGTGCTCTTTTCAAACGTGGGTGGAAGAGAGTGTCCTAAGCAGAAGAGAAATGTTTTATAATTTTAAATCTCTGACATTTTGGAAAGTGCCTGTGCTAGTGTTTCCTAGGTACTGAGATTTCCTAGACTCAACAGATAAGAGTCTTCTTCTTTGTGTTTTTATTGCTTTCTTTTATGTAATTTTACATTGTTTTCCTCTTTCTCTTGAATTTTTAGAGGGGAAGCAAAATACCTCCAGTCCTCCTTTGCAGCCTGTTTGTTACTTCCATCTTGGCCTGAATGTCTCTGGATTCTGGGGCTGGATCCCGCTATATGTTTGTTTACTTATTATTGCGTTTTATGTGTAGTGTGTGGGAAGGCATGTGCAGAGATGAGGTTGACATCAGGGCTTTCTCTGCTTTAAACAAGGTGTCTCACTCAATCTGGAGCTTTCTGGCTGGTGGACTGGCTGACCAGCAAGCTCTCAGGACCCTTCTGTCTCCACATCTCTTCACATCCTAGAACTGAGGTTACAGGTGCTTGCTACTGTGACTGGGGATTTTTTTTTTTTTTTAATTGTGAGTTCTGGGGAATTCAAAGTCAAGTACTTAATGCCTACATAGCAATCCGTCTACCACATGAGTCATCTTTCCAGCCAAGGTCCTCTGCTTTTTAAGTGATATTAGAATAGACCAGTGCTCAGGGATAGTTAAAGATGCAGGGTCACTTTATTGAAGAATGAGTAAGCTTTACATAAGATTGTTTTCAGATTTGTGAGATTGTAGGTTACTCATCCTCAATCACTCCGCTAAGTCTTCATGAAAAGATCTACAACTAGCTCCGAAGACAGATGCTCAAAGCAAGTCAACACAGGCCGATTTGGGGGATTGAAATGTGTAGCTATGCAAAGACCAAGTCTCCCATGTTTGACTTACATTAATTGCCTGATTCCTCTCATTTGCTTTCCTCTTTTTCTAATTTATAGTATTGTCTTAATCTCTATAAACAGCTGGAATCTTTTATTTCTCTCCCCTTTTATTCCAAAACCCTTTTGTGATCTTGAGAGAGTCCTTAGCCCTTACTTGGGCTTTCTGAGTTTCTCTAATTCACATGGAATGGATAAGGTAAAATATTTGTATTGAGAACAGGCTTTCATCACATCGTGAGCCAGTAATCAAGACTGGTGACCCATGAACCAAACAGAACATATGTGTTACATATATCAAGCTATTATTTGGCACTAAAGTTTAGAAATAAAAAAATCCATGGTATTTAAAGAACATTTTAATAGAAGATAAATAAAAGCTAATAGACAAGTTTTTATCCTAAAACCAGTTATGTATTGCCTAATAATGTAAGATTTTTGCTTTTAAAAACCTGCTGTATCTTCAACAGAAGGCAAAATACATTCTTTTTTTAATTAGAAAAATGCTCCCCCAAACTATTACATGCACTTCAGTCATCAGAATCTTTCAAGGAATCAGCAATGTGTGTGTGTGATGGTGCCACATGAAAAGGGAAGGTGGATGGGGTCCATTTTATCACTCATATGTACTTATTATTAATCAATTTTCTATTAAAGGCTTTCTTTTTCTTCACTGTATAGATGAAGGAACAAATCTCAAGAGAGGCAGCTTGGCCAGTATCTCAAGGCAGTTCAGATTAAACAGTGAACTATGATCACACCGTTTCTCTCGAAACTCAAAGCCCATGACCTTTCCACACTGTGCTGCTACCAAAGGTCACATGGATGCCCAGGTCTAGGCCACGACCTGGTGACCAGATTGGTACCCAAGGGCCATGCTGCCACTGGGACCATACTGATTTTAGTGGCCTGCGCTGTCACTTGAGGTGATGGTGTCAGCCAGGCCAGGGCTGCTGCTGAGAGCCATGTCTGGGTCAGTGGCTCTCTCACAGCCAGGGGCTGTGTTGCTGTCCATGGCTCATGATACCATTGAAGGCTATGCTAGTGTCATAGGTCTAGACTGCAACCTGGGGCTTTGTTGATGTCTGAGGGTCATGCTGCTATGGGGGCTATGGCAATTTGAGTGACCTGCACTGCTACCGAGGACCGTGTCTGGGTCCGTGGTCCTGCCACAGCAGGCTCTGTATTAATGGCTGTTGCTCATGGTGCCACCAAAGGCCACACGGATGCCTGAGGTCTGGGATGCAGCCTGTGGCTATGTTACCATCTGAGGGCCATGCTGTCACTGGGGCCATGCTGATCTGGATGACAGTGCAGGCTGTTGCCATGGACCTTGTCTGGATCTGTGCCCAGCATCAGCAAGTCTCCGTTGATGTCCATAACTCCTGTGGCCACCAGGGTCTTTTCTCAGGGTCTAGACAGCCACCTGAGACCATGTTGGTGTCCTAGGGCCTTGCTGCTGCTGGGGCCGTACTGATTTGTGTGGCCTGTGCTGCCACCAGGGCCATGGTTACATGCCAAAGGTCATGTCTGAGCCTGTGTTCCTGCTGCAGCTGGGGTCTGTGGTGATGTCCATGGCCCATGTTACTACAGGAGATCATAGGAACCATGCATGTTGGACTCCGAGAGCTGTGCTGAGCTGCCCTGCCCCTCACTGACCCTGGGATAGTAGCTGGCCCTGCCCCTACTGCAGAGTGGGAACTGGCCCCACCCTCCATCGGAGAGCTGGCCTCATCCCTTACCATGGGACTGGGAGAGCTGGCCTATGGCATGGGGTTAGAAGAACTGGCTCTGCCCCTTACCTGAGGGAGCAGTTCCAGTAGCCCAGACTGACCAGCTCAGCTACCACCCAGACCCACATCCTGGGCCTTGAATTGGCCCACCCTAACATCTACCCCATGTGGGACCTGCTGGAGTACATGAAGAAACTAGTCCTGCAGAATGATAGCCACAGGACATCTGAGAGGAGTTTCGGTGAGGGTTCAGTGATGATGGTGTGTCAGAGGACTTGAACCAGACCAGTGACTCATTGCACTGAACATTTTGCGGGTGGGGCCGATTGGAAAGTGTATACTGCATGACACACCACAGTTCCCAATGCCAATGGGATGAATGAAGAGGAAGGACGGAGGAATGAGGTGGCTTGTTTCCTTGTTTGTTTTGTTATTAATTAATTTGGGGGGGGCATGCTGCAGGGGAGAGATGGGTAGATATGGAGGCACTGGGAGGTCAGTAGGATTGGGGTGCATGGTATAAAATTCCCAAAGAATCAACAAAGAATAATGTTTAAAAAAGAGAGACAGGTCTGGTTGCTCTGAGTCCTATACTTAGCATCAGTATCATCCAGGCTGCTAATAATATTTTGACAGAGTAGTTTGTATCCTGTAATCTAGAAAATGTGTTTTCAGTAAAATTAGGATGGACTGTGGCTTTATTCTTCTTTTTCACAAATTTCATTAACTTTTCATCTAAAATGCTTCTTAGAGTTTAACTCGGTGACCCCTCCCCCACTGTTTTCTTTGAGAATTTTATACCAGCAGCTGGTTTGCTTGTGTTGGTGCCAAAACCAACACAAAGTCACAACCCCATGACCCAGAAGGAGAGAAATGCTTATAGGGAGTTCCTGGGACAGGAGTCATCAGCTCTGGCAGGGAGGCTGCCATTGGGGTGGAGAACTGCCTTAAAACTGCCTCACGGGGTCAGTGAGCTGGCTCAGTGGGTAAAGATGCTTGCTGTCAAGCCTGATGACCCAAGTTAGTCCTTGATGCACACACACATAGCAGAAGAAAGGTGAGTCTAGCAAGTTGTGCTTGGACCTTCACATGCCTACTGGAGCACGTGTGAGCATACACACATACACATACAGAAAAATAAACAAGTATATGTAATAAATTTTTAAAATTTTTATTGCTTTATAAATAATACCATTCAAAATTTCCACTTCCTCTCCTCCTCCCATTTCTCTCCCGCTTTCCCCCTCCCCCTCCAGTCCTAAGAGAGGGCAGGTACCCTGCCCTGTGGGAAGTCCAAGGCCCTCCCCCCTCCATCCAGGCCTAGGAAAGTGTGCATCCAAACAGACTAGATCCCAAAAAGCCAGTACATGTAGTAGAGACAAATCCCAGTGCCATTATCATTGGCTTCTCAGTCAGCCACCATTGTCAGCCACATTCAGAAAGTTCAGTTTGATCACATGCTCATTTAATCCCAGTCCAGCTGGCTTTGGTGAGCTCCCATTAGATCAGGGGAGGATTGGGGAGAACTTGGGGGAGTGGGATGGTTGTAAAACCCCAGTGGCACAGACAATAACAACAACAATAAATAAATGGGACCTCCTGAAACTGAGAAGCTTCTGTAAAG
>JAQHUG010000292.1:440757-455776 GCA_028555095.1 Dicrostonyx torquatus
GAAGTCAGGACCGTGAGGGACTGGCCCACCAACAGAGACAGTGTGCTCGATCTATTGGGAGCTCATCGAATCCAGTTGGACCAAGACTGAATGAGCATATGACCTAACTGGACCCTATGAATGTGACTTTCATGACCTTTTGGCATAAAATACTAGTCTTAGTTTTAAAGATTGGCTATGCTTGGGGCTGGAGATCCGGCAGTTAAGAGCACTTGCTGCTCTTGTAGAGGACCTAAGTTTGTTTGGATCTCAGCATTCATATCAGGCATTGATGTTCACAGCCATTTGTAACTCCAGCTCCAGGAGATCTTGTGCGCTGGTTCTCCTTGGGCACCTGCCCTCACATACACACATCCACATGCACATGTGCTTGAGCACACACACACACACACACACACACACACACACACGGCCGTAATTAAACAATTGGCTCTGTTCACTGTAACAGTCATAGGTTGCTCTGTGGGAATTGCTTGGTCTTATGTAGACTTGGCCACCAGTCCTTGATCACTGGTCAGTCTTGACAGGGTTGGACATTCTTGTTCATGTAGATGTCAGAGCTCATAAGAAGAGCCCACCGTTTCCTTTCTGGGGCTGAAGGGTTGATTTCCAGACTTCAGAGAGGCAAATTTCAGTCTTGACATCAAGTCTGAAGTCTGTTCTGGGGATTTAGCAAGGCTACAGGTGGTTCTTCACTTTCTCATCAACATAGAAAGTTATAAAAAAAAAAAGTTAAATGATGTGCTGGCGTAAAATTTAAGCTAAATATATATATGACTTCTTAACTGTTATCACAGAAGGACCATTTTTCTAATATTTTCTGTCACTAAATATTTTATCTTACCATCTTCCTTTTGTAAAGTTTTTGAGCAGAAAATGAATAACATAGCTCAGCCCATTTCTGTGTTGCAATGGATATCAGCTTAATGAATCATACATCAAAGTTTGCTCAGCAACTTTGGTATAATCCAGAAAAAATGATTAATAGTTGGGAGTTATTTTTTCCAGTGAAATATAGGAAGATAACTGAAATTTGAATTATTCATATAATTATATTTTATTCCTAAAATTTAATTTTGTCTATAGTTTCATATTGAGACCTTATTATTCACAAAACTGAGGAAGTCTTAATTCATTATTCCTTTTTGATACTTTTGGATTTTTTTTTCGAAACAGTGTTTATTATGTAACCCAGGCTAGTCTCCTGCTCTGACCTCTGTATGCTGAAATTACAGTGTGCCTTCACACCCACCTGATTAGGTGATACTCGGAACTCTTATGGACTTTGATTATGCTGATTAATGATTTAATTTCCTTGACACCCTGTGTGCAGTTTTGTTCTGTTCAGTCTTGGTAATTGTGAAATAGACCATAAAATAATAAAAGTAATCTCCCTCCTTTCATTAGAACGTACAGCAAATTTTGCCTAACCAATCACCTGCTAGTGAAGATAGGGAAAGGAGATGTGAATGTTATTTTAACAGTGTGTCCTTTATTATCGGAGGTGGAATATACCAAATGCCCATTCTCTAAACAACTTCAAAATTTTTATTGTGATTAAAAAAAAATCCAGGTAAGAGAGATACCAGAATCAAGTGTGTGTGTGTGTGTGTGTGTGTGTGTGTGTGTGTGTAGTTTTCTAGGGAGTGTGAAATATAAACTGGTTTGTTGTGTCTTGTGTGGCTGTGTTTACATTTCTTTTCCTAAAAGAAGCTAACATTTTTTCAATCTCTTTTCTTTCTTTCTCTCTCTCTCTCTCTCTTTCTCTCTCTCTCTCTTTGCAGGGGTCTTGCCCCTCAGAATAAACCAGAATTGCAGAAGGTGATGGAGAGGAGAAAACGGGACCAAGTGATAAAGCAGAAGGAGGAAGAGGCGCAGAAGAAAAAATCCGATCTGGAAATAGAACTATTAAAGCGGCAGCAGAAGTTGGAGCAGGTAAAGCTTGGATGAAAACAGTCTAGCACTGAGGATTTAGGTTGTTGGACTCCCGGCAAGCAGAATTCCAGCAGGCCAGATGTGCATGTATGTACCCTCAGAGAAAACAAGGAACAGATACAGTCGAAGGCATAGATCCCATTCAAGGAAGACACTCAATTTCTGTAGAAACTTAAAAGAGTCACTAGAGGCCAAAGCAAACCAGAGGGGTGGGAAGACTGTTCAGTGCCTACAGCATTTGCTAGCAACAGGATCTGAATTCTATCCCCAGAATCTATGTAAATGTAGGGTGGATGTTTTGTGGCAGCCACTCTGTTATTCCAGGACTTGAAAGTAGACAAGGGATCCTGGACCAAGCCAGCTAAGTAGTCATGCTGACCAGTTCAACTGAGAGACCCTGCCTCAGAAGAATATGGTGGATAGTGACTGAAGAAGACTATCCAGATGAACCTCAGCTTTTCACACACCTGCACAATATGCTCATATGAACACATATGCACACAGGCATGCATGTAACATAACACACAGACACACACAAATGCATGTACACACACATGCACCTAAAATTAGTGTTGGGCTAACTTAATGTAATTTCTCTGAGAAAGACTCCAGGGCAACTGTTTGCTGAGTCTAGAATGTTCTTTTGATTCTTGTCACCTCTTGATATGGTTTGTGGCAACAAACAGGGCTCATGCTTCTGTACAGATTAAAATTCTAAAGATATACATATATATGCATATATAGATATTTTTTCCTGAAAGTTGGGATTCTTTTAAAAAGCCCCCCAGTACATAATTCTTTTTTTTTTTTTTTAATGTATTTAGCTTGAACTGGAGAAGCAGAAATTGCAAGAAGAGCAAGAAAATGCCCCGGAGTTTGTGAAGGTGAAAGGCAATCTCAGGAGAACAGGCCAGGAGGTGGCCCAGGCCCAGGAGTCCTAGGCCCAGGCTGCCTGTGACCTGGCGTGTTCCCACCGTCGCTGTAGGAGCCATGTCTAGGTACCTCTGCAGCGCTCGTCTTGGGCCAAAGTCCTGTGGAAGAGAACCCAGACAGCTGAGAATTTTGACTATCAAAAAGGATCGGGTTTGATTTGCCATCATATCATGCTATTCCCACTCGCCAAATGAATGACATTGATCAGCACATGTGTTACCATGGACCTGTGGTTAGAGACTTTAGTCAAAGCAAAACACAAAAGCAAACGAACTAGAAAGTGGACACTGGAATAACACTTGAGGGCTGCCCTACTCAGCTTTTTTTCCATTCTAAGTTTAGTGGGACACAGAGCCTTGTTCCTTTCAAAACTAAAGAAATTGTGTGGAATCCTTCCTTCGGTTAACTGTGAGATCATTTTGATTGCATCAAAATGTTTTTCATCTGTTATGTCCAGTATTTGTATTTCATTTTGAGAACCCAGAGTTTTCTTGTTTAATGTATACCCCCCACACAATACAAATTAAGAATGGAAGATGTTAGTCTTCGACATTGATGTTTAAGCATACCTGTTTCCTTGGTTGACAGTGAAATTCAGAAACTGGATGAGAAGTTTTGACATGTCAACACCCATCACGAACTTGCTATAATTTCTCTAGGTTCTCAGTATGATCTGCCACATGCTGCCTTTCCACTTCCAGAAGGCACATCGTGACTGTTCCTTTATTGTTTTGATGACCATAGACTTTCTCTTCAGTTTTAGTTTGTCATTTCTTGCTCAACTTGTCTTTTTAGATGAAGAAATTCCTTAGTTCTTTGAAGGATTAAACTAGAGTGTGTAACTCAGCCTCTGTGTCCCATAGTGAGGCCGGATCTTTTGAGTTCTCCTGAGATCAGCCTAGAGGGTTGTGCATGAGGCCTGAGTGATGAGGCTGTTACATACTGAATGTGATACAAATAGAGATCCATTTCTAGGAGGCTTTAGTGGAAGACTTTGTACTTTTTACATTTTGAGTGTCTTTGATTCTTAGCTTTAAACATTTATCACAAATGCTCACGTGTTTCTTTCCCCTTCTGTTTCTTGTGAAGAACGACTATTCTGGCGCTCTCTCAGCATGATGCTGTTGGTAGGGATGGTCTTGACTACTGTGCTTCATCTCTCAGGAAAAGCTGAGGGACCGGGCAGAGCTGCCCAGTTTCCTCATGCTAGCTAGCATGCTGTTCAAAGAGACATCTAAGTTAGAAATAATATGAAAGTTCCCATGCAAAATATATTTTATACTGCAGGCGTGGGATTTTTTTTTTTTATCTAGTGTTTCTCCCTAGAAATGATTTAGCCAGTAATTTCTACACTGAAGACTTCTATTTTCTTTCATGATGCACAGAATGCTGGGTGTAGTGCTTTGGAATCATTGATTAGCACGCTAGACTCTAGCTTTCACTGGGAGCACTCCATTTTGGTAGTTAACAGGCCCAAGCTCCATCCAAGTTTGATTAAGAAATAGATGGGTGATAATTCACTGCTAGGTAGAGAAACTTGAGAGTTGATTACAACGAAAATGGATTCTTAGTCTTATCAGCAAGTGTTATCTAAATAAAATATGAGATGCTGAAGATAAAATTGTTTGCCTTGAAGACTGGATGGTGACAACTTCATCATCTTCCTTCTTTTTGATAAAAGAAAGTTCGTTCCTGATTGTTGGGGAAAAAAATCTCCAGTGCACATTGATTCTTCTTTCTTTGTGTGTATGGAGTAATGATGTCAGATGTTAGGGTGAAAATTTGGGACTGGCTCAGTCCTTTTTATCTAACTGGAAGTTAGCTCTTGAGATGTGTATCCTGAAAACAGTTCCACTGTGTGATAGGATCTTCAAGGGCCATCACCAGCTCATTAAGAACAGGGCCGATTCTGTTTCTAAAGCCAAGGGACTCATTCACAAACACGTTTCTTTCCTGGTTGCACTCAGACCTGCGATCTTCCTTGGTGGTTAGTGCTACAGGGTCTGGCCAAAAGAGGACTTGGAAATAGCACGAAGTGATGGCTTCTGCTGGGTCCTGGAGCATACCAGTAGTGAGGCAGTCGGAATCTGCTCATTTTTAAATGCCATCACTCTTTTCTTGCTCCTTACACTGTGTAGTCCAAACCCCGAGGCCTTGTCAACATCTGAGCAGTGTTGTGCTTTGAGCCACTTTTAGGGGGGGAAAGGCTCCATTTTTTCCACTCTGTAGTTTTCTTAAAATAGATCTGTGTTTTGTAGTCTCCTGCTAGTAAAGTAGTTTGCTTTCTAAGCTATACTATAACAGTCGACTTTATTCTTCTACTCTGAGAATCTTGACCTGTTTGAGTGTACATAATATATATAAAGGGAGCCTTAATGGATTTGTTTTCATAATTTAATATTTTTTGTATTTGCTCTTTATAATTGTTTTTTTAATGGAAAGTATTACAGAATCAAGAGTGGAATTCTTAGAACCAAAGTTATTCTTAATAAAAATCACCAATGCTTGGACCACACAGCCATGTCTGTCTTATTGTTTAAGGTGGACATGTAGTCCTGGGAGACGGGGAGTATTCAGTTCAGAGATTAAAGGGTAGCTTCCAAGTCCCCTGGATGCCAGTTCTCTCTGACAACAGGTATGTCTTCTCTCTGTGTGTCTGTTGAGTCTGAAAACTTACATGGCAGACCATTTCATCCTACAATATCAGTGGTTCGAAATGTTGCTTTTGCGTAAAGCATACGGCATTATTGCAACTGTTGGTCTTTCAGGTAATAAATAGTCTGAATTTTAAGGAGCTCAGTAAAACAGTGGAAGATATATTTTGGAAGACTTTTAGTGTTTGTTAATAGCACAATTTTTAGTAATTCTTTTTGTTGTTGTTTTTGCTTACTCAGTTACATGCACATTGCCCTCGAAGAAGTGAGTTGGGAGCACTCTGTACACATGGCTGTGTTATACTATTGGTTAGAATAGTTGGGAGTTCAAATCTCCCTCCTTGACAGTTATGCCTTACTGCAGAGATGGAAATGAACGTCTGTTCCTCACAGATGGGACACTGAGGACAGTTGTCCCCATGTCTGGCTCAGTGAACCAGGGGAGTTGTCGGGGTTTCCTACAAGAGTGGTCAGTCAACAGAGAGCATGACTAAAAGCCCATCCCACATAAGGACTCATAAAAGCTGCATCAGCTGCAGGGAAAGCCTCCTTCCCCTGGCAATTGTTAGTTACAACTTTGGAGAGGAAACTTGGGTTTTATTTACTTCCTAAGTCTTACATGGGGTGTGTGAGTCTAAGTAGCAGTGTGAAGAAGACAGCAGAATGCTGGAGATATGAAAAGGGAAGGGGGATTACTGGGGACAGAAGGGTACAGAGGGAAAGAGGAGGCAGGGAGGAGAAATTGTGTATGAACTGAACATGGGTGTTTGTCTTATTTTATCAATAACAATACTGCTATTTAATTAATTTACATTATATTGTATTAGATATTATAAATATTTTAAAAGCCTGCAAGAGCACTGCACAGGTAAAACACCTGTGTAGCTTGCATTAGGGCCCTGAGTTCAATCCACACAAATAGAACAAATGAAAGGGTTTTTTTTTTTTTGTTTTTTAGTACGAACATGCCTTCAGGAGGGATGGCATTTTGGATGATTTCGCTACTTTTTACTGTCTAACTATAAATTTTTAGCACTTACTCAACTTTTAGTATCTTTGGACTCCTGATCTTAAAGTCTGCTTCGAACTCTCTTGGGATAGTTCAGTTGGTGGAGTGGAACACTGTAAAGTCTCTTAGAGTAAAGATTTGTTCTTTCTGAGGTTATCCTATGAGCTCTAACTAGCGCAGAGGATGTGTTCCACAAAAGATCCGACTGATAGCTGCCTCCTTGGAATAACTAACTTAGATACTCAGCACCCACTTAGATGCCACTTGGCCCAAATGGCACTTGGGCATGTCAGCCCACCTTTAACCCAAGCACTCAAGAGACAGAGATACGATCTTCAAGCAAGCAACTAGACTAGCTGAATTAGCTAAATCAAACTCTGGGTTTGATTTCAAAACTCTGCTTCAATACATAAGGTGAACAATCAAAGAAGACGCCCAACATCTACCTCTAACCTCCACGTGTAAATGTGACCCATACACACGTGTGCACACACGAAGATGTACACGCCATACACATACACCTGCAAAGAAAAAAGTTAGACACGTTTCTATTTTCATATTTAAAATTTCCCTCTAGTATGACCATATTTATTTTCATATCCTCCTCAAATGTCAGTATAATTTATCCAATCAAGACTGAGACTAACTGAAGGAGCAAGATCTGCATTTTTGGCTGACTTTTGCTTGCACAGAGCCTGGCTGGCTGGTTCATCTAAATTCAATTATGAGTCACAGGCCTTGGAGCAAAGCCTTCGTTATAATGAATTCTTTTTGCTTTGCCATGGGCTTTCAATGCCTTTCACTTACTGAACTCTAGCTGGCGGTACTCCTCAGAAACAATATGTGCCTTCATTCTCAAGCCCAGCGTCATCTGGCCTTTATGATACACTGATCATTATGATATAATGATCTTGTTCATTAGTATTACTGAAATGTATGCCTTCTAGATTACAAACCTAGATTTATTTATTTGAGAGCAAGAGCCATCAAATCTGTGGTGAATTTTGGGGTTATTTGCCTGTGTGTTATCTTCGACATACTGATGGGGCCTTCTTTTATTTGCTGTCAGATAGGATCCATAGTATTCTTTATGTATTTTTCTATTTTATAATTTCTTTATTGTTTGGTCACCTGCTTTCTTTCCTGTATGCCCAGCTAAAGACAAACACATCTACTTTTAAAAAATGTGTATTCTTCATAGAACAAGCGAGATGCCCTTGTATGTGAAAACTCCCTCAAATACATTACTTATTACTTTGTATTAAAGCTGTTTTGTTTCTGAGACAGGGTCTTCTTGTATAGCCTTGGCTCACCTAAAGCTTGCTACATGGGCTAGGTTGGCCTTGAAGTTGTCCAAGCTGGGATTACAGGTGTAAACCACGATACCTGGCCTAATTTTTAAAAAGTTATGCAATAAGAAAATATTGAGTCACTGGAGTTTCAAAGGGCAGAAATGAAGGAAGCATTAGCTAGAAACATTTTAACTTGACGTTCTTTATCATTCAAACACCGTGCATCTTATAATGATTGGCAGATACAGTGCACGTATGATAGGTTTCGCTACAGTGGTTTCAGTGATCCAAGATGACACACACTCACGATTGATAACATCAGGGTTGGGGTACTGAAGGAATAAAAGGAAGCCAGGTGTGGTGGGGCCACGTGTATAATCTCAGTACACAGGAGATGGAGTTAGGAGGAACATGGGTTCAACACCAGTCTGAAGTGAATGAAGAAGTTTACTATCTTTTCTTGCCCCCTGTGATGGTTGACTGGACTGAGAAATGCCTAGAGAGTTGGAAAAGTGCGTTTTTAGGTATTTCTGTGGGACACGGCAGTATTCTGAACATGCTTGCTACTGAGATGGAACAAAGAGCCCGAAAGGGCAGAAGCACGCATGTGCAAGTCATTCCTCCCCAGAGGTGTGTTTAAGGCTGCCGCTGTGCCTCTGCGCCAGGTTCCACATTTCCGCAGTCTTTGAACACAGACCCTCGCCAGTGCCCAGCTTCTCAGCCTGGGCAGCTGCTGGATCCCCTTACTTTCCAGCCTGCAGACAGTCACTGGATCTGCACAACCTCTGCTGTGGTGAGCCAACTGACCACATTCCCAATTTGTAAAATTACATATCTCCTGTTGAGAACCCCAGTGTGTCTGTGTGTGGTTATGAGTAGAAAAAGGCCCAAACTGGAGTTTCCCTCGAAGGCTCTCAGGCTGTGGATCTCACCATGGAAACAGTTTTGACCTTTATGTGTTTTCTCTGGAAACTGGAACTTAAGGTGAGGTTCCACTACTCTGGCGCACATGTTATTGTATTAATTAATTATCACCCAAACTAGCTATATTTAAGATATACAGTTTAATGGAAAAGGAACACACACAGATTTACAATACCAGACTCTGGAACCGTGCTTCTCCGAAGACGCTGGCAGACCCGCGATCCGCAGAGAGAACGCTTACCATGTGAATCTACCTTTTTATACCTAATTGAGACCTGATGGTCCAACCCCTAATAATTAGCTAACGGCTAATTAGGGGCGGAATAATTAACTAATGGTGGGGTGTGGCTATAAGCCTGATAGGTTAGGACCATTCCCCTTCACTCTGGGTCTTCCTGCTATTGTTTATGTTGACTGGGTCAAGGTGTCTGGGAATACAGAGGAACTGGAAGTCCTGTAATGAGACAGGGCAGGGCCCTGGAGTCCCAAGGTCGTTCCGTCAAGGTCTTCCTGGCAAGTGTCCTGCCTTGGATGGTGGTGAAACTTCTGTTTACTTTCTCCCTTGGTTCCAGGTGGAGCCTTTTCCAAGTCACTCAGTACATTCATCTTTCCTGCTGGTCAAATGCTTGAGACTTAGGCTCGGGGAAGAAAGCTAGTCTAGAACTAGAGAAATGTTGACTTCTGCCTCCTCCTGAGACCTCCTGGAGGCTGTATTGGAGGCTGACCTAGCGAGAATTTGCAGCAGAGAAGTGTCCCGCCATTCCGATTCCACTGCCAAGGTCCCTTCGCTGCAGTATCTCCTTCATTGCCTGCCCTTTGCTACTTATTCATCCCTAGCTTCCAGGAAACAGTTGCATCTGGGTCAACCAAATGTCAGCAGGGAGGGAAAGTGGTGTGCTATGAAAGTCAACAGCTATCCAGGAGGGCAATACCTTACTTTGTGAGCCAGAATCAGGGCTCACAGGTAGCTGATGTGGAACTGATAGCCCGCCTAGGGCTGCCGCATGGAAAGCAGTCACTGTAAAACTCCAGCGAGCCAAGGGCATTTCCCAGCTTGAACTTGCTAGGTTGGTGCCATTATTAGAAAGGAACTGTCCCAGCATGAGCTCTCTTCCCATTTCCCCTTTTCTTTCCTCAGTGGTTTCAGTGTTTGTCAGAGATTAACTGCACACACTTAATAACAAATATGGTTATGTCTTAGTAGGAGCGGGCTTCAGCTTTTGAAGTGTTTAAAACCTTGTTCAGACAGAAGATGCTGCACAAGATAAAATAAATGGTAAGTGTTCAATAAAATGCATAGGAACAGCTAGAAGCCAGTAACTGCAGGAGAAAATCCAGCAGGCTCATCCACACTAAATCACATGGTTTTGTTGCTAGATGGACGCCCACTCCCATCAGAGTTCTCTGAGTGAGACAGTGGAGGTCAACAGTTCAGTGATTTAAACAAATGTGAGTTTCATTTCTTCACCTTCCTACCTCTTTCTCTAGTCTCAAAAATTAAGACTGGAGAAGTTTAGGGGCTCATTGGATAAAACCCTCACCATGTAAGTGTGAGGACCTCAGTGCACATCTCCAGACCCCACCTGGCCTCTGTGATAGTACACACCTTTATCCTGTGCTCTTAGAGATGCATAGCAGAGCCAGGAGACTGATGGGAGAATCCCTGGGAGCTCAACGGCCAGCTAACCTGGTTCACATAGAGGCAGACAAGAGACCCCACCTCAAAGTGGAAGGCAATGACTGACACCTGTGGTTGTCCTTTGACCCTTCTCATGTACATCATGGCATGTGTGCACCTGCACTTACACATCTGAATGCAAATGACCCCCACACATGGTGGGGGGGATTAAAAAGAGAAGCATGTTTTGAAAACCCAAGTTCTCAAGAGTAGTAGCAACAGAAGACGAGGATCAGACAGAAGATGAGGATCACATATGAGTACCATCTCCCTGTGTGCGTGTCCTAGGTGTAGTGATGCTACACTTGTTATTGATTTCCAAAGAACTTCCTAAGGATTTATTTCAGCTTGCTTACTAGCAATGAAGTTGTGTGGTTGCCATGGCAGAGTCAATATTCCAACAAATGGTAGCCTGTCTGTCTCTGCCAACCTGTCCTGGATGCATGGTCACAGGAATGAATGAGGTCCCTGGGAAGCAAGCATCTTGTGTCCATGCCCTTTGTTCCTTTTGCAACAATATTTCTTATTGAGAATACAGTGTTTGCAAAATTAGAGTCAGTCCCTGTCCTTTTGGAACACCAAGGCAAACTCAGAAACAAACATTCAAAGAATTACAGAAATGTAATACCATGGCAACTGTGAAGGGTGGTCCAAACGATGGATGTGAGAACAGGTACCTTTGTCCCTGCTTCTTATTTGGCTGGCGATTGGAGACATAGCCATCATTATTATCCTCTCTGTACCAGTTACTTGGTACTTGGTAGTCAGGATCTAATGATCCTGTAGTTCTCACAGCTCTTCCCTGGGTGCTGCTGTCATTGGAGAAGAGAGAAATATATTTCAATAAAGTTAAATAATTGAGCCCAATGTGTACCTGCCCCAGTGGCACTCCCTGTCCACTCTACAGTCTTCACTGGTGGTACCACACTCTCTCTTTGTCTTGGTGACTTTTCTGTTGGTGTGATAAAACACCATGGACAAGGCGACTAAGAGTTTGGTTGAGCCTACCCGTTCAGAGGATCAGAGTCCGTGATGGTGGAACAAAGGTATGACAACAGGCGACTGGAGCAGCAGCTGGGAGCTCACATCTTGACCACAAGCAGTAGGTAAAGAGCACACTGGGAATGCTGTGAGTCTTTTGAAACCTCAAAGCTTGCTCCCAGTGCTACCTCCTTCAACAAGGTCACACCTAATTCTTCCCAAATGATTCTACCAACTAGCAACTAAGTATTCAAACATATGAGCCTATGGAGGTCATTTTCATTCAAACCAGCACATTCGTCTGTATTAGGAACTGGGAGTTCTTTTTGCACCCCCTTGGTTGTGGAATATTATTTTAACTAGGCAAAGATGTGTTACATTTTTATGCTGCATTTATTTAATTATGAAAAGATGTGGTGTTTGTTTCACCTTGCCTGCCTAAGGCACCTGATTGGTCTAATAAAGAGCTGAATGGCCAATAGTTAGGCAGGAGAAAGAATAGGTGGGGCTATCAGGCAGAGAGAATAAATAGGAGGAGAAATCTAGAAAGAGAGAAGGAAGAATGAGAGAAGGAGAAGAGAATGAGGGACACATCTGGGACAAGAAGCTAGGCAGACACCAGCCAGATAGACACAGAGTAGCACTGGGAGTAAGATATATAGATATCTTATACAGATATATAGGTAAGAAAGGTAATAAACCCTGAGGCAAAAAGGTAGATATAGCGAAATAGGTTAAAACAGCTAGCCAGCCAGAAATGAGCTAAATCAGGCAGAGTATTCAAAAGTAATAAGTCTTTGTCATGATTTGGGAGCAGGTTGGTGGCCTAAAAGGAAAAGCCTGGTTCACCCCTCCCCCATATCCAGCCAGCCACCTAGTTTTGTCCACTTGGCTCCCTAACTATCTCCAGGATTTTTGCATCCCTCCCCAGTACCACTACCATTTCAGAATGGCAGCTTCTGATATCATGACCTCCTTTTCCATATCTCCCTCACCTACGGGCATCCTGTTGATCTGAGGGCAAAGACCAAAACCCCAAGAGTGACTCTGTATAGATTAGAAAGTAAGGTCTAGTGTTTGTCTTAACTCATTTCAGTTTTCACACTTCAGGACATGGCAATTAGTAAGCACTCAGTAAATATCCGCCGAGTCAATGCCTGCATCTCCAGAGTTGACATAGTAAATATCCGGCAGGAGTAACTCTTGAACCCTGTTGGGCTAAGGCCAAAGTGCATGCATAACTGCACTGCTTCCATATGTGCCCTGCCATGATACTGATGTAAGAGGTTAGAACTCAGGCACGCTGCAGATGTGCACAGTCAAGACTCTGCGTTCCCCCACAGGATGCTTCGTACCTGTATCTCCACACGAGCCACGTGATTCCAGTTCTCCACCCATTCTCCTCACATGTGCTGTTACTGAGAGCGGCTATAAAAACACTTGTGATCCGAATCAAGAGGCCCAAGAAAATTAGCGGAAACAAAAGATTAGAAAGTGGAGGGTGCCATTTGATAGTAGCGGCTTGAATTCTCCTTTCTTGGATGTGAGGAGAACAGAAGGTAATTCGGAAAGCAGCATCAGCAGGTGTTCCAGCCAGAGCATGTCCTCTGTCCAATATGACATAGCACTGGAATGAAATAGAAAAGACAGCTGAACTGCAGGTGTGGCAGTGTGACTTCAGGCCATCAGGGAGTTGTGTGTCTGTTCATGGCTGTGTCCTTGGAATATTGACAAGTATATCATACATGTGTACAAAAGACAAGTTGAATAAGCAAATGAGAGGATGATTTCAAAATCATGTCCCAGTGATAATGACCCCCGTGCTTCCAAGACAAATCAACCCTGTGGTGTAAGAGACCAAAGGTAGACTTTGCTTTATGAAGCCCACTGTGGACCCATGGAACTTTCTGGAAAGCTGCACTCTGCATGCGCTCAGAGCTCACTGTAGCACATCATTCTAATGCTACCATGTGTGGCAGGGAAAGGGCTGGAAAGTCACTGTCCAAACAAATTATATGGCCGTGCCCACTGCAAAAGGGCAAGAAAGAAAATTCTTCCCTCCTCCCTTTCATTCCTCTGTCTCTCAAACACACCCAATGGGAGGAATAAGACTGCCATTGGTGAGCATCAGTAATTCTAAGCACATATGCAGATTCTGGAGTTCTGGAGACTCGTGTACACATCAGTTATTCTCTTTCTTTGTAGCTACACAATTCAACAATTCCATAAACATTAAGATTATTTTAAAAGCAAATTCACCTCTGCCAATTGCCCTCCCTTATCCACTTCCATCCTTGTGCCAATTCCCTTCCCCTACTAGTCTCCCTTCTCCGTGTGTGTGTGTGTGTGTGTGTGTGTGTGTGTGTGCCCATGTGTGAGACCTAGGCTTTGGAGGAGTCGATGAAACTCTCTCATTTAGGGGCAATCACTTAATAGTGACTTATTCTCACACTCAGGTATAAATAGCTTCATTAAACATACCTACTGCAAAAAGGAAGTTTCCTGACTCAGGCTGAGAGCAGCACTAATCTGAAGGTACCTTTTTTGAGGCAGAATGACTACATATCCATTTATCAAAAACACCAGTAGTACTTTTTTTTTTTTTACAGGGCCCGTGACTTCCCCAGCTATTGGTTTTTGACAAGGTTTACAGTACCATCAGAAAGCAGTTGGTGATCCCTATGTTGGGCATGGCACTATTATACAGGTAGATATAGCTGACAGTTTTATACTATTAAGCAAGCCTGAGCATTTTTAACCATGTGGATTTCTACATATTTCCCTCCAAAAGAATGTGAGTCAAAGTTGAGGAACTGATTGCTTGCGTTTCACAATTATCTTTCAGATATAGCAAGTGAAGTAAAAAAAAAGTATTCACAGATACTTCAGTGTGTAAGTCAAAGTCACTGGGGTGCTTCTATGCTTCCATGCAGTTTTCTCTCCATATATAAAGCTCTGCAGATTTAACCAATCACAGGTTGATAATATTTGGAGGAAAACTGCATCTGTAATACACATGGACAGATTTTTTTAAAATCTTATCAGTCCCTAAACAATATGGTGCGAAACAATGAATATGGCATTTATGTTAAGTATTACAAGAGAACCAGAGATAGTAATGGGAAGATGTGCATAGGTTATATATAAATGCTATGCCATTTAATTTTTAAAACATAATTCTTTGCTGACCCTTTGGAAGTTTCACATCATGCACCCCAATCCTGATCTCTTCTCCGTTCCTCCATATCTGTTCCTTATCCTTACAGCATGCTCCCCAAATTAATTAAAAATAAATTAAACCAACCAATAAAAATACCCACCTCACTCCCTAGCTTTCCAACACCTCTTTATTCATCCTAGGGACATCGGGAGATGCAGTGTGTCAAGCAGTATACTCTTTTGTTCAATAACCTCCACCCGCAAAATATTCCTTTCAGTGAGTCACTGGTCTGCTCAAAGCCTCTGGCACACCGTCATCACTGGACCCTCACCAAAACTCCTCTCAGATGTCCTGCTGTTGCCGCAGCCATGGAGACCTTGTGGCTAGCATTGTGCAGGACCAGTCCTTCATGCTGTCTCGCCGATTATAGATGCGGGGAATTTTAGGGTGGGC
>JAQHUG010000292.1:475565-490198 GCA_028555095.1 Dicrostonyx torquatus
GGGGGAATGCTGTGAGACAATGGTCTTGTATTGTTACTTGTATTTTAATAAAATGCTGATTGGCCAGTAGCCAGGTAGAAAGAATAGGTGTAATGAACAGGTAGGAAGTAGATGAGGGGCAACCAGGCAGGAAATAAAGGTGGAACAATGAGAACAGGAGAATTCTGGGAGGAGAAGCTCAGTTTGCAGCTGTCACCCAGATGCAGAGGAAGCAAGATGGGAATGTCTTGCTGAAAAAGGTACCAAGCCACATGGCTAACACAGACAAGAATTATGGGCTAATATAACTTATAAGAGTTGATAAGAAGCCTGAGCTAAACCAACCAGCTTATGATTAATGTAGACCTCTGTGTGTTTCTTTGGGGCTGAATGGCTGCAGGACTGGGCAGGACAGAAACTACTGTCAACACTTGAGACTTTGCAGTTTCCTATCATGGATTGCCATGCATGGCACATCCTAGACATACAGTCAGTTATGGTGTAGTGAATGAATAAATGAATTAATGAACTTTAAGAAAGAGAAATAAATGCTGTATTATGTATTGAGAAATGAAACCACAAATACTTGAAGTTAAATTTCAATGTAGTTTGTGGGGTTTACTACCTTTTTGATGCTTTTTAAAATGAAAATCATCATACACAATTATAGAATTACAAATTAAAACAGTGATAGAGTATCAGTGTGCAACTCTAGCAGTGACGGCACCAGATGCTGGTGAGGATGTGAAGCAACAGGAACACTCATGCATTGCTAGAGGGAGTGAAAATAGTGCATCCACCTTGGAAAACAGCTTCTAAACTTAGTATATTTATCACAGGATTTAGCATTTGTGTTCTTTGGTATCCATGTGCAGAAAGACTGCACATGAAAAAAAAATAGCTTTTTTTTTTAATAAATTCTAAAACTGGGAACTGACCTGGATGTAGGTGAATGGATGAATGGATTTGAGTACAGTCAGACAATGGGATTTGATTCACCACTTAAATGAGTTACAAGATGTTTGAAGGCACAGAAGAGCCTTGAATATGTGTTAGCAGATGAAAGGAGTCAACATGAAACAATATATGATACTTGGAAAAGACCAAATGATGGAGATAATTGAAAGGTCATGTGTTGGTAGGGTTTGGGCAGAAGAAGGCATGAACAGGAATGGCACAGAAGATTTTGAGGCAGTGAAACTGTCCTGTATACTGTATAAGGATGGATATGTGCCTACGTCTAAATCTGTGGAATGTATAATGCTTGGGTGTACATGAGGCAGGCATGAAGATGCACATCTATAATCCCAGTATTGGAGAGGTTATGGCAAGAGGTCAGAAGCTCAAGGACAACCTGGGCTACACGACAACCTGTTTCAAGAAAAAGTCAATCTGTTCCTTGCCAATTAGACTGGATTTGGAATGACATGGAAGACATCTCTTTGTATCTGCAAAGGCATTTCCAGAGAGGTTTAACCCAAGGAGTGAAGACCCATCCTTGAAGGTGGGTAGCCCCAGTGCAGGGATTGGTGCTCTTGACTGAATTAAAAGAAGAAAACAAACAGAGCTCTAGAATTCCTCTTTCTGTTTCTTGACTGTGGATGCAATGTGAGCAGCTACCTTCACTCCATTGCCATGTCTTCACTGCCATGATGGTACCCTCAAATGATGAGCTAAAATAAGCCCCTTCATCCTCAATTTGCTTTTGTAACGTCTTTATTTTTTGGCATAGCAATGAGGAAAGTGATGTACTATAGCTACATGTTAATATCTTGTATCTGAAAATCCAAAAATGAAACAAAAAGGATATAGACTTTGAATGATGATAACTGATATGCTAGTATAGATTAATTGATTAAGTACATGTAAGGATGATGCTGAGGGATGCTGTGCAGGTGTGGGACCTGGGGGCATAAGGAAACCTGTGAACTTTGTTTATTCTTGCTGTGAACCTATACTTCTCTAAAACACAGAGCTCGTTTAAGGAAAAAATCCTAGATTTTGAAAAAAGAATCTCCACAGTAATGATCATTATCTTGGGACTGTTCTATAGTCAACACGATTTTAACAAATCTCCAAAGCAAGCACCATTAAGAGGTCACCAACATGTTACTTTATTTGATTTAGAGGAGGGAAGCTGTATTATGTAATTATGAATGTTGAAGAAAGAAACTGCTTAATTAAAGTTACTTAAAGTTGAAAGTTTCAGCAGAATAGAAATAGAATGTAGGACATTAAAAGAGGATAGGAAAGAACTAAGAAAATGTAACAATCCCATTGTAGGTCAGGAAGGGAAAGGCACAGAAAATATTAATAGAAAACTTAATTGCTTACACAAAAGGTATCAGGGTAAATATAGGTTTTCTATTGAGACACAGGCTGGTTCCTGGGCACAGTGAGGACCAGGAGAGTGCTTGCTTCAGGACTCTCTGGTCTGTGAACAGGATACAAATGTATCTCTTTAAGCCAGGCAGTGGTGGCGAACGCCTTTAATCCCAGCACTCCTTTAATCCCAGCACTCGGGAGGCAGAGGCAGGCGGATCTTTGTGAGTTCGAGACCAGCCTGGTCTATAAGAGCTGGTTCCAGCGCAGGCTCCAAAGCCACAGAGAAACCCTGTCTCGAAAAACCAAAAAAAAAAAAAAAAAAAAAAATCCAAACCAAACCAAACCAAAAAAACAAAAAAACCACAACTGTATCTCTTTGAGGGAAGGGGATGTTGACAAAGGCTCTTTCGTTGCCGTTGCCCCTCCTCACCCAAGGCAACCTCCTGGACAAGGCAAGTATTCCCTATCACCCAGAGAAGTGACAAAATCTGCTTTATTTCCACTCTGCCCACTCATCTGCCTGTGTGATCTTCCAGATCCTAGAGATAGGATATGGTTATTAAGAAGTGTCGTTTTCTCTTTCACTTTCAGTGCCACACACTTGACTCTGTGGGTTACCACATTCTCCTGGACCTCTGGCCCACATCTAGGGAAGAACTGCTACCCTCCGCCTTGCCAGCAGTCCACCTCCATGAGTGGAGCGGTAGACTGTATGTCTCTGCAATCATGGAGGTTTCTCTGTCCCTTGCTTAGCCGGGTGTTGGCTCAGTCTTGTCTACAGACAGCTCAGAGCTAGGGAAGTTTTCTGTGAACAATGTTCCGCTTCTCTGTGAGCTTTCCTCGTGGCTGCTGACTTGCTGACCCGTGAGGCCAGATGCAAATCTCTGCCACTTTGATCCCATCTTCATCTGACCACCAGGCATTTCTTAGTTTCTAGTCTTCCTTTTCATCAATGTCACTTTATTGGCTTATTTTTTGTTGTTCTTTGGTAAAGCTTTGGAGGAAAAGGATGTGTATAGCAATTTACAGATAATTCTAAAAGAGAAGTTCCAAAATACCATCTTCGTTATAATCAAACAGTGGCAAATGAACCGATGACTTTGAGGGTTAGAATGCTCATTCCAGCATATGATAGGAAGTCTGTTGTGAAGCTTTTGTTAAGGATCAAAGCCGTTGTGTACACGAAACATACTTCTCCAGGGATTTTGCACCACACTTCCCAAGCCAGGCTGTATCTTCCTGCCATGCTCACATGGCTTGTGACCTCTCTTTCCTCACGGAGGGGCCACCCTGAGTGCCACCTACCCATTTGTTCTCTTGCCCACCTTTCTGGATGTACTTGCACTTCCAGCTCTCATTACTTCTTGGCACTGAGCTGTGAATTTGATAGTTTTTTGGACTATCCCCTTGATGGAATAAACTCCCAGAGGGCAGGAACTTTAATCAGTAACTTCTCTTCCCTCATCAACTAGAACAGGGCACTGGCACGCACAGCACTTTATGAATGTTTGCCAAATGTACAATTATGATTTACTTTTTGTACATGCCTTCAGTAGTGGAGAATCAGGGCTAGTCAAGTGGGTTGTTTTAATCAGTTCTATTTCACTTCGTATCATACTGGGCTCAAAAAATAACTTTCTTATATGAATATATTTTAGAATTTTTTTTTACTAAAGAAGAACTATCTAGCATTTTATTGCATAGTAATCAATTGAACTCCTTTTTAACTAATCAGCCTTTTATGATATTGAATTCCAAAATTAGATATCATTGTGCCAGGAGTTTGAGCCACGCCATCAGTCTCCTGGTGTCTGGGGTGTCCCTCTGTGGATACTCTTTTGTTTGTGAGCACAGCACTCCAATCTACCAGCTGGGCAATCATTCAGAGATAATAAGGCAAGATAGCAGTTTCTGGTGGCTGTGTTTGGTTGGTTCAGCCCTCGGCTGACATGTTTTATTAATAACAGCAATCCTTCTTTGCCGTTCTATCATTTTCCAGTGTGATTAATGGCAAGCACAGGGATGCAGGGAGCTTTACAATAGTAAGTGATCATTTAAGTTATGTGTTGGCTACGTCCTGCTGTCTGGTTGAGTAGAAATGGAGCTTCTCACTGTGGAAATTGTAAAATTTAGACACCAAGAAACACTAAAGTGGGAAAGAAGGCTTTGGGTAGGACCTAGGTGCCAAAGGCTGGCCTTTCTGAGACAGCATGTGGGCAACAGCAAGTATGAGCTATTGCATTAGCCTCTGGGGTGACCAGTGTGCAGGTGTTACTGGTCCTGAAAGTTCTCTAGGGTAGGGGCGTACGCTACAGAAAATCAAAGTCAGGAAGGAAGGACACAGGGGCAAAGAAGGAGGAAAATGAAACTGCTGTATCGGATGACACAAGAATAGAATTTTGTCCCCCGACCTTGGTCCTGAACTTTCTGTCTGCGACACAAAGAAGCAGAACAAGACTCCACTCTCATCTCACCACTGACTTCGGGAGCCAAGAGCTAGAGGCTGGGAGAGAGTCGTTGCCATGTCTTCAAGTGTTGGTGAAATTGCTCTGAGGAGTACCAAGTAGGTAAATAGATATCAGCCTTCTGGAGACTCCCACCTGTTAAAAACGAGGTGGGAGCAAGATGAAGATGTAGTGAGTGTCTGCTTCTCCAAGATGTCTCCCTTTTCCTGTCATCAACAAGGAGCCAGGGTCTGTCCTAGCTTCCAGAATATCAGAGTACTTAAGGTTTTCCTGATGCCAGCTGTCGTGTTGGAAAAGAACACGGGTATAGGTTAAGGCTATATAGGAAATATAGAATGCGAGCATTCTAGATTTCCCTCTTGGTTTAGTGCCTCTAGTCGACTCCAAAACCATACGCGTTGATAACCGATGTTGTATGAAGGAAGATGACAGGATCCTTTCAGTTTGGCCTTCTAGTTATCTTCTGGTTGTGCCTGGTGTATTAGGCAGATCACATCTTACCATTAGTACTGAATGCTTTTCAAGTATCATTTAATCTATTGTCAAAAAGACAAAAAGTGAATCTTTCTCTGGTTGCATATCCAACACTGGCATCACTTTAGCACGGGACTTGGATCGGAGGAACAGGAGATTGCATAGAGTGAGAACTGTGGCTTAAGTGGCTGGAAAAAAATCCCAGATTGTCTCCTGTGTGAATTTCGGCTAAAGACTTAGCTTTGGGATCACAGTGGTTCATCTGTTCACAACAGGGAGGAAAGAGTCTGGACGTTCATCAGTGGATAAGTGGATAATGAAAATCTCTCTTTCTCCCCTCCCCTAGCCAGCCAGCCAGCCACACACACACACACACACACACACACACACACACACACACACACAGAGAGAGAGAGAGAGAGAGAGAGAGAGAGAGAGAGAGAGAGAGAATGGAATTTTATTCAGCTGTAAAGAAAAATCAAGCTATGGCAATTTTAGGAAAATGGCTGAAACTGGAAAATAGTATTCTGAGTGAGGTAGCCCAGGCCCAGAAAGACGCTACTGCATGAGCCTCCTCTTGTGGGAATCCTAGCTTTGAATTTTTAGAGCAGCGTGTTTAACTTTGAGTGCAAGTAAAGGCTAGAAAGACAGAAAAGGACCACTGGGGAACCCAGGTTTTAACGGAGGAGGGCAGTAGAACACGTTGGATGTAAAAGTGGAGTAGGGATTCTGGGGTAAAAAGCTAAACAGGGAGGGGTGGAAGGGTATGGAGGATGAGGAGGGAGGATAGAACAGAAACCCAAACTGATGGCATGTGTAAAAGTCAGGGAAACCCATTGTTTTAAAAGCTTGTTAAAAATACAATCTAAATGAAATAGTTTAAATAAAGGGACCTTCCTTTATTTAATAGTGCTGCTTCCAGAAGCTATAAGCTATTAAATAAATATCTTAGTGCTAAGTGTGGGATACCCCTCTATGAACTGTTGACTAAGAAGTCTTAAGAAGCCCCCGACACACACACACACACACAACAATCCAGGCTATTGACTTTGCTCACTAGAACTCGAAAGGAAAGCCATATTGCCGAAGAAACCACACACTTGGGTCACAGGTCATCAAAAAATCAAGCTGGAATTAATTGGAAGACTTATTGGCTAGCTTTCAGAGAGCCAGAGGGCTGCTGAGAGAGAAAAGCCACCAAAAGTCTTACTCAGTCGTAAATTCTGCAAGCTACAATAAAACCTGTCAGGCAATATGTGCTCTTTGTTGCAAAAGTGGCACTAACGATATGGGAATAACCAAATACTTTCTGATCGGAGATGAGGTCCATTGCATAGGAGGAAATTCATGCCTAGTTCTGTTTAAAAAGAGGGGAATGGGAAGTGTGCAAATACTAAGGGTCATTTCACACACATATTGAAACTTTAAAAGAATAAAAAATTTGAGAAAAAAAAAACTAAGCTAAAAACCCAGGAGTCCGTCTCATCGGTGTGCTCATGAGATATCTAAATGCCATGTACTCCAGCCAAGCAGACAATTGCTAGTTACAATTTTCTGGGTGCTGTTTTCATTAGTTTTAGTGAATAGTGAGAAGAACTGGCAATCCCAACAAAATTTATGCCAGTCTTTTCCAGTTGGAGGAATTCTACCAAGTCCAAGACAAGAACTCCTCAATGAAGTGTAACTTCGGTTGATGCAAAGTGAACTATCATGCCTCTCCAATGCAAGCTCCCTGATTTAAAGGGATGAGTTAACAATAGTTCTTTCAGTTCCATTCTCTAGGCTCCTGACAAAAGGACTGCAGATCTATCCATGCACGCTCCCAGGATATTCTGTTCACATCTCTCCTAGTTCCATCATTGTGTCTCGTCAGGAAAGACACTGGACTCTTTAGGTGGAGTCTGGTCAGACAGACTTACTTGTGATGGTGTACATAGAGGCCTGACTCCCCCACTCACTCATCCCCAAAGTCTTCCTCTCCCACTCCTCTCCTCATCCCACGAGCTATTGCTCACATCTGAAGATTAAACACAAGTGCGTCCTTCTCTGAATCCTTGGAGTAGAGGCGACTGATCTGCCACTGTGGTTAAGACCTGGTCACAGCTCTCCAGTTGTCCCATGTTATGGGTACTGGTTTACTTTTCATGCATCAGCTATTTTTTTGATACTGTGATAATCTATCTGATAAATACAACCCAAAGAAGGATTTGCGAAAGGATATGATCCTTCATGGTGGGGAAGGCAGGAAGGAAATAACTTTAGCTATAGTGGCAGGGGTGTTGTGTCCACAGCCAGAAAGCAGAGGGAGATGGATTATGGGGTTCTGCTTGATAATTTCCCCCCTTTTCTTCCTTTTTATACATTCTAAGATGCCTACCTATTTGATAGTGATGCCCATATTCAACCGAGTCTTCTTCACCAGTTAAATCTTTCTAGAAATGCCTTCATCGACACACCCAGAGGTGTGCCTCTTAGATAATTCTAAATTCAGTCCAGTTGACAGTGAAAATTAACTGTTTCATTTTCCAAACAGAGGGTGTCTCATGTGTCTTGCTCTTGATATCTAGTATAATTTGCAATTATACTGGTGTCCTAAACGGTTCCTATGGTGAAGGCTTGGCTCCTCGTGTGGCACTATGGGAGATAGTAAAACCTTTAAGAAGGGCCAAAAGGAAGATGTTTTGCTTGTTTGTTCATTTTGTTTTTTAAGGCAAAGTCTTTGTGTACAGCTCAGGCTACCAGATACTTGATAGGTAGCTGGTTTTCAATTCACAGCAGTCCTCTGCTCCTTTAAGTGTGGGGATGACTGGTATGCACCAGAACTCCAACACTAGTGGGAAGTGATAAGCTATGCCTTCAAAAGGGACAGTGGGTGGGACCTCAGCTCCTTCCTTTCCCTTTAGCCTCTGCACTGAGAGTCGATAGATCGTTCTGATCTACTGCATGCTCCCTTCTGTGACGTGCTGACTTACAACAGACCCAAGAGCCATAGAGTAACCAATCCAAACTCCAAACCCAAATAAACCCTCTTCTCTTTATAAATTGATCATCTCAAATATTTGTGATGGTGACAGGAAGCTAACAGTGACCTCTGCGCCAGAATGAAGGCCCTGATAACAGGAGATACTTGGCAAATTACTCAAATGCATAAGCAACCAAGAATCATCACCGAAAGGAGGAACTGTTGCATTTGTCTCTGTTTATCTTTCCTAGCTGTGTCCTATAGCAAACCCACGTTCAGCCTGATGGAGAGCAAGATCCAGGCTTTCCCAGTGCCATGGAGCTTGGGCTTTTCACCTCCCTCGTTCTGGTGCATTCTCCCCAGTTTATCTGGCCTATCCAACGCCCATCTATCTTGGAAGCATTGGTGTAACATCTCTTCTTGCCCCGAATCTCCCTGGGTGCCTGTGGATGCATCTGCACGTGAGTATCTCTGCAGTTGGAGACCAGTCAAATGCTGTAAGATGGGGTTTGCTTTGTCGGCTTTTTTTTCCCTGTTAGATGTGAAAAATCTTTGTCACTCATCAGGAACCTATTGATAATTGGTATTTTCATTGTGCTTTCATGTTCAAGACTTATTGAAATGACTTTTAGTCCCTTTGCTGAGGTCAAAGGTTTAATGGAAACTTTAAAAATGAAGATCTATTTATTTTTATTTTATATGTTTGAGTCTTTGCCTGCGGATATGTATGCATACCCTCTGCCTGTTGCTGGCTAAGTCCAGAAGAGGTGTTGGATCCCCTGGAGTTTGAGTTACAGGTGGTTGTAAGCCTTCTGATGTGGGTGCTAGGAACTGAACCCAGGTTATCTGGGAGAGCAGCCAGTGCTCTTAACTACTGAGCACCTTAATAGTTGTTTAATAACACTTTTTGGTCCTGTGAATCTTTCCTGAAGTCTTTAAGCTAGTGTGTTCACTTACATTTTGCCATCCTCAATTTTCTTAGTTATCCAGAAAAGGAAAAAAAAACCCTCTCACTTCCTACTTTTAACATTTAGATGGAGATTATCCCTCAGTGTGGTCATGGTCACGGGCTAATAGATGAATCTGGAAGTGAACAGTGGCAGTGGGCGGCAGGAAAGTAGCTCAACACTAGAGGTCCCTCTCTTCTTGTGATCCGCGGGCCCTGTCTGGGATCTTCGCCAACCCCAGTGGCTTCTGACTAGGGACAAAAAGTGAAGAGCACAGGAAATTTGAAGCAGAGAATTCTTTGCGGCATTGCAAATTAGATCTCAGGCAGCATGGGCCTTCATCACTGAGCTCTGGCTCGCCCACAAAGAGTACTATTTTCTCCCCCAAATCCCAGCCCCCGTTTCATTTTGTTCTATTTCTGTCTGCTTCCTAATTTAACCATGTGACTGGATTCAAAGCCTTTTATCTCGTCCCCATCTGGGAGGCAATCTGCGTTGGTCCTGAAATACATCCTCTGTGGAATAAAAGGGAGTGATGGAGACCCCACTGTCCCTCCGAGGGTCCCCAGAGAGTGGAAATGAATCGAAGCATTCCACAGGTCGGGCGGCTGAGGCTGTGCAGTGTCCAAGGCTTGTGGCAGACAGGAAGAAGCTGGTCTTATTCACATGCAGCTAGCAAGTCAGAAACCAGTGCTTAAATGAGGTCTGTTGTTTTTCCACCAAAGGTCAGTGCCTGGCAGGCAGGGAAATGAGGAGACAGGCATGTGGAAAGGGCAGGGCTTGGTTTTAAAACAAGGAGGAGAATGTCCACCTCTATTAGGAAGGGAACAGAAAGATCAAACAGGGAAACGAAGCTTGCTTCTTTGTCTCGGTGGTGACAGACTAGTGAAGACGACGACAGGCCCTTTGGAAGTCTCCATGATGTTTATGGTTTAATGTTGTGTGAAATTTTAGAAGTGTTATGGAGGCTAGAAAGAGTCTGATTCCTTTCTGTGTCTGTCCTCCAGGGGCCTCTGTCCCCTTCTGTAGACATGCATCCCTCAGCATCCTTTGTAACCTACAGATGGAGCTGTAAGCAGCTCTGGACTCTCTGTAGCACCCAAAAGTGTGCGTGTATGTGTGAGCGTGCATGCATGTGTGTGTGTGCTCATGTGCATGTGTGAGTGTGAGTGTGTGTGTGTGTGTGTGTGCAGGGCTGGTGGTGACTCTGGAAGAAGGTTCAGAAAATTCAATCAAACAATACGGTCTAGAAATGGGATAACGAGCTCTGGGGACGAGGGGCTAAGTTCTTAGCTTGGAAGCTCCTTTTTCATGATGGTAAGTTCAGCCTGAGAAAGAGCCGCTCAGGGCTCTTGGCCCAAAGTTTAAGAGCTCAGATCAGTGCCTCTTAAGTCTCTATCCTCAGTCCCTTGGCTGTCTGTTTCAACGTGCTGTGTTCCTTGGGTTCCTGACTTTCCCACCAAGGAATCTCCTGAGACTACTCGAACCAAATGGCTGTTCTCACATCTTGGTTTTAAAACCTAAAATCATCAAACTATGTCCTTGATGACTTCTAACATTCCAGTGCCTTTAATTTGCCATTCACTGGATTTAGCAAAGGAAATTTGATGCCGAAAACGCTTCTTCAGTGAGAGCCATCTGCTTGTGGAGAGGTTGGATTCATTTAGGAGAAAAAAATTATGCAAATTATCAGTGCAATGTGACACTCTTCATTTAACTGACTCGCTCCAGAGTGGATTCTCTGAAGAAGGGCGGCTACACGCATCTGGGGCCTGTGCTGGGAACCTTTGGGTAGGGTGTGTGCTGTGCTCAGTACTTGTAATATGAAGAAGCCAGAGAACAACCTCATGTATCCATCTTGTTTTACGCAATAGGGTCTCTCAGGCTTGGAACTCACAAGAGGGCTAGACAAGTGGATACCCACTGAACCCCGAATATTCTCCGGTCTCCCCGCTACCTCTGCTGGGATTATAAACAGGTGCAACTGCACATAGCTTATTAATAATTAATTAATTAATTTATAATATGGGTCCTGGGGATCAAACTCCATGGATTCCTGGGGATTCAGGCTCTTGTACTTGTGTGCCAAACATTTTATTGACTGAGCTATCTCTCCAACCCCTTTGTGGGTTTTACACCTATAGCACCCAATAATGGTAATGGCCGCCTTCCTCTTGTAGGAGAGTGCAGATCCCAAACCACAGAGAGGCTGGAGAGCACTGCTCCTCGTGTTGGGAAGAGTTCTGCAGAAGTTTCTGTCGCCCCACTGCTCAAAGCTGTGAATCAGCTTACAGTGGTGGGTAGGTTGTCACTCGGAATCCTGCTGCTGTCTGTGACACAGTCACGATGGGTTTCCCGCACGGTCAGCGGCTCCGAGTCCACTCACAGCGGTGTCATAACCCAGGAAATCCCTCAGCTGATTCAGGGCTTCTTTGATTTTTCTCTACAAAGAGGCACATCTCAGAGGCCTCAGCAATTTCAGACGAATGAGCAGGGACACTTGCTCGTTGCTGGTGGCTGGACACTTTGGGAGATAAAAGCTCATGACCCAACAGACAATGGCATTCTCTTTAATTCAGGGATGGACAGTGTGCAGCTTTGGCCCCACGGTGAATGGAATATTCTGAGCATCACACACCTTGTCTTGAACACATCCACCCTCCTATGAGATGCACAGATTCTAAAATGGAATCTAATTAACCTTTAGCAGTGTGCAAGCTGGGCAACTGCAAAGTGCATTTGTTTCCCCCAATCCTGCGGTTGTCAGGATGCTAACAGATGATAGTGCAAGGAGGGACCTAATGGGCATTGCATTTTTATAGCCCGGCAATTAACTTTTTCATTTTTATAGCAGCCTAGAAGGTGGAATGGTGAAGGTATGGTTGTTCCTCACAGTTCCTTTCTTCTGAGTTTATGCAGGTAGACACAAAGTCCCCTATAGTCTCCCCTCCAGGGGATTCTGATAAAATACCAGTAGCACCCTGGGCAGAAGAATGTCATTTTTACGTTACTGTCGTCACTTCTTTATTTTTAGAAGATCATAACATTTTGTTTATAAAGTGTTATGTACCAAATTACCCCCGGATTTTAGTAGCTTAAGATGCCAGTGTTCATTTGTCATCAGAGATCAGTTTTCTAGGCCTGCCATAGCAAAGGACCACACACTGGGGGTTTACGACAGGTTGTATTTTCTCACCTCCCCATGGGTGGGAAGTCTGAGGTCAAGGCGCAGGCAGAATTGGGTTCTCTGTAGTCTCTCTTGCTTGTTGGCAGTGCCTTCTCCCTGTCTTGTTGCACAGTCTCCTCTCTGCATGTGCGTCTGAGTCTTAATCTCTTCTCATAAAGACAATAGCCATTTTGGATTAGGATTTACTCTACTGACCTTGTTTTTACTAAATCATCTTTACAAGATTCTCTCCAAATACAATCCCCATTCCCAGGCAGTGAGGATTAGGGTCAAACAAATGATATTCTGGGGGGACACAGCCAGGACAGGCATGAATTTGCAAAACAGAATGAGGTCAGAGGGACACAGTGTGTGGGACCTTGGTGAGCCGATAAGAGCCGTGGGGAGCTGCGGCATCCCAGGCATCGCTATTTCTCTTTCTCTAGTTCTCCTTGCACTCTTTCACTTTTCAATGTCTCCATTTCTTCATGTGTGGTGTACAGTGCTATTACTTCAGGGCGGCCAGATTTCTATAAACTTATGCAGAAGCTGCAGGACCATTTGCAACTCAGCTTGGAAGTTATTATCCACTGCCCTTACTCCGTGGGCTACACAAAACCAGTTTCATTCAACACAGATGAAATGTAAGAAGTGTGTGTGTGTGCATATATGTGTATGTGTGTGTGCGCATATATGTGTATGTGTGTGCATATATGTGTATGTGTGTGTATATATGTGTATGTGTGTGTATATATATGTGTATGTGTGTGTGTATATGTGTATGTGTTTCTGTATGTGTGTATGTGTATATGTGTATGTATGTGTGTATGTGTATATGTGTATGTATGTGTGTATGTGTATATGTGTGTATGTATGTGTGTAAATGTATGCATGTGTTTGTATATGTGTGTGTGTGTGTGTGAGTATTGAGGTCCATCACTAGGACAGGGGTGGGGATGGGATAGGGGAGGGTCAGCATCTAACTTGCTGGAGGGAACATGGAGCTGACTCAGAAAACTGAAAGGGGGCATCTGTGGGCACGGCACTAATGCCCAGGCATCCTTGGATAACCCAGAGAGCTCCTGAGTTCACATCTCACCTCATTTCATCTTTGTAGTCCCAGAGACGATCTTCAGGGGCATCAGAATTCCCTGGCTTTGAAAGAGGACCAGTAGAAAGGGACATACACCGACAGCTTTGAAGTGACATCTACATCAAGGCAACCGGGACCAGGAACTAGAGTATTTAGAACAGAGGCACTTGTGTGGGCTTCTGCAAGCAGTCTTTGCTAGCCCAAGATAAGATGAATCTAGAAATAGAGACTAAGTCATTTAGAAAGGGCGGACTAGAGGAAGTGGTGGCACACTTTTTTAATTCCAGCATTTTGGAGGCAGTTGGATCTCTGTCAGTTCAAGGCCAGCCTGGTCTATGGAACAAGCTGTAGGCCAACCAAAGCTACATAGGGAGACCCGGTCTCAACCCGTACTCTGCAAAGGCAAAACTATAGGAATGTTACTTTCTGTATAGTTCATTATATGTTTTTAAAGCACACACGCAGCGCACACACCCACACACTCCCTGAAACAAAACAACAACAAAACATACAACCAATCAAACCAAAGGAAAAACACAAAAGACTTGTGAAATTACCTTGGGCTGGATTTGCTGTAAGTGGATTTTACAGAATCCAGTGTTTGCTCCTCTTGTTAGGATTTTTGAGTGGTTTCTGGCCAGGCTCCATTGCCTGCTTCTTCACCGGCTTTGGTCTTCGCTGACTTCACTGGCATATTCTTGCCACGCACACCAAGTTTTATTTGTGGACTACTCAGGACAGCCTTGCTCAAAGTCACTGTAGTTCTTTCCGTCTGTTTGACAACATATCTAGGTGACCTGTTACAGGCTGGCCTAGAGCTAAGCGCTGGGAGGTGAGGATGGTTTTCTGCTTTGGAAGGGCCAAGGGCTGGGATTCAAGATTATGTGGGTAATAAAGAAGTTTTAGGGACATTAGTGAAGAGCTGAGGAAGGTGAGAGCGAGGTTTCTGTGGGTGGTCCGTGAGGAGGCCTTCACAGCTCTGTGGAGTTCCAGGCACAAACACCACACCTCGCAAGAACTGGCTGGGCAGAGAAAAGCCTGACGTGGCTACGCAGGGGCGGAGTGGGGAAGCGTTTGAGGCGGTGGAGCAAACCGGTGGCAAATGTGGAGGCCACGGTCAAACCGGTGGCAAATGTGGAGGCCACGGTCAAACCGGTGGCAAATGTGGAGGCCTCGGTGAAACCAGAGGCAGAGAGGGCAGAGAGCGACAGGAACAGAGGAC
>JAQHUG010000292.1:490904-501703 GCA_028555095.1 Dicrostonyx torquatus
AAAAAATTATGTATATGGATGTTTGGCACCGCCTGAGTACCTGGTGACCATGGAGGCTAAAAGGGGGTGTCAGATACCCTGAACTGGAGTTCCAGGTGGGTACTGGGAATTGAACCCAGGGCCTCTGTAAGAGCAGCAAATACTTTCTCTCCAGTGCTCTATGCATTCGCTGTCTTAAGCTGATTTCTTAGCCCAGCAATGTTTTAAAAATAGCCATTTTACTCTCCTAGTAATTCCAGAATGTTTATTTTAGGTTTAGGCACAGTTTATAACTATATAATAAATGGACTGGTGAACTAACTTAGCAGGGGTTCAGCCAACACTATTGCCTCAGAAGTGTCTTAAAAGGGGCTTGTGAAAATCTTTTTCACGACTGCTGCAACTAGATCCTTTCAATAGTGTAAAAAACAAGTCACAAGCCAGTGGGTAAAATGGTTCCTTGAGGAAAGACAGAGTCCCCAAGGAATGACATCAAGAGGCCATTCCTCAGGACACCAACCAGAAAGAGTAAACACTTCAGTCTGCCCTAAATCCAAAGTGTGGCTTTTGCAGAATAAAGATTTATGATCTGGGTATAAATGGTGATGAATAACTTGGCGATACATGCTTTCTGGCACAAACTGTCGAAAGTAACGAGCCGTAGTGTGTTCCAGAGTTCATCTGGTTGGGCGCGTTCCCTATAAAATATGGAATATAGCGGGCCACGATTTGTCTGAGTCCTTGCACAATTCTCCTCCGATTACTGTGCTTCTGTTCCTGTCACCGGTGGAAAACAAATGGGCTGATAATTATAGCCTCAGATAGACTCTTGTAGCCTGCATTTCCCTGAGCGTCACTGGCCCCTGTGTCTAATGGGGTCATGATATGAATCATAACTCAAATTTTATTGTCCCTTACTAATGCTCCCTGGCCCCCTGGCCTCCTATGGTGACCTCCAGTTCATGTGTCTCAGGATCTCCCTGGGGATGCCTTCCTTGTCCTGTGTGTACTTCTGCTGCTTGCAGTACTGTCTGCTGTGAGCATACACGGCCCTGGCCACATTTGACGCCTTGCTGTCTTTGGCTGGGCCTTATCATTTCCCATCAGTCTCAACATATGTTCTTTAGGGCCACTGCTCCTAACTCGTGTACAACTGTGAGTCTGTGGCAAGCTGGGAAAACTAAATTTGTCTTTGTGATCCCCTACGCTGTGTGTACATGTGTGCATTCGTGTATAACTTGTGATACTTATGTGACGATCTTAACAGAATGGCTTTCCTATGTTTATTTGTAGTGTCCAACCCAGGGAGAGCCCATGTTCCTTTCCTATATTCTATGCTTTCCAGACCTGGCTGGCTCCACCCTTGGTATGTTTCTCCCCTGGGAAACAGGTCGGTTCTAGTGCAAATAGCATCCCTTTCGGCCATCCATCAGAAGAGCTGAACAAATACAAATCCCAGATAAGCTCAAGCTGGGGCTTGCACTGCATCTGCTTCCTAATGAATGCAGCCCCTTTGCAGAAGATTTCACTGTTAGCCATGGATTCCTCCTTGGAAGATGTGGAAGTGAGCTGTTGGACACGAGGGCACCATGGCTTCTCTCCTGGGTGGGCTCTTGGCATACACTTTACATTCATATTAGATCATAGTTCTGTGTTGCTGCCTGGTCTGCCCAGCAGACGTGAAAAGCCGTCTGCATCTTCATTGCCAGCTGGCTCTGTTGAGAGCAGTATCTGCTTGTAGGAAAAGCCACTGTGAGCTATCACAGATGCAACAGTCCTGAGGGGGGTTCTGAGGAAAGAACACTTGTTTGGCATAAGTTGATTTACATTGCTTTTTGATCAGCTTTATTTATCTAACTTCAGAGAATCATCTATTAAAAGGTAAGATTAGAGAAGTTGAGGTATAAAATCAAAACAAAACCAAAAAACTTTAAGCACTGTGAGCCCAGCCAGGGTGTTTGAGTCTTCATTGCCTTCCCTGGAGATAAACTGGAAAGAGCTTTCTGAAGATGGAGGAGATGTTAGCATCGGAGAAAGCTGACAGCCGTGTCCGTCTAAAGTTTAGACACTGTTCTAGGGTTTTAGGATGGATGCTGTCTTCTTCTGGGATGACTTCATGTCACAGCACTGGTTATTGTGAGCTGTGAAGGACACAAATCCAGGTCACAGATGGTTGGTTACAGAGAGTAATGCTTTCAGGCTCTGAGATCTCCCTCTGCAAGGATGATTGATGGGTGGTTTGGAAGAGTGCACTTAACCTTTCCAAAGGTTACCATGCAGACAACCAGACCAAGCCAAGAGTAAAAAAAAAAATCAGGAACCAAGCTATAACAAGTAATAGGAATTTGGAAATAAAAAAAGCCTCCATATTCCCAATACTACAATAAATTTATTTATTCTCTAGGATATAAGAAGAAAAAAGGGAGGCTTGGGAATTTGAGTCCATGAATGTATGACGTTAGCTAGTTCAACAGAAATGGAAGTTGAGGTTCGTGGGGAGAGTTTATGTTGAATACGTCTAGTTTATTAAAGGGAAAACCTGGCATGAGAGAAAACTATTTCGTATGTTTGTTCAGTTCCCCTTTGGAATAGAAAGAGGTGTTTTTAGTCATTTCATTTTTCAGTGAAAACGGTGTGACTATTGTTTTCTAAAGACCTTTTCTGATTATGAAGTAATAAACGCCTGTGAAAGCAAACCAGTAAAATGGAAGAGAAGAATTTGACCGCTCCGACTGTTACATTTTGACTGTTATGTTTTATGGTGTCTCTCTATGTGTGCATTGCTCTAGGTTTGTTTCTGTTGCTAAGACAAAGCACACTTACCAAGAGCAGCTTAAGGGAGTAGGGCTTATTCAGTTTTCAATTCCAGGTCTTCGTGCCTCTTTGGAGAGAAATAAAGACGGGAACTTAAACAGTGGGTCACATCACACCCACAGCTAAGGACAGAGAGAAACAAATGTATCTACACTGCTTTCCAGCTTGCTACTACTGCTTGCTCTTGTCTGGCTTTCTCCTGTCTTACACAGTTCAGGACTCCTTGTTTAGGAATGGTGCCACCCAGAGTGGGTTGGGTCTTCTTACATCAATTAATGATCATGATGATATCCCACAGATATGCCCGCAGGCCAGCTTTATCTAGTTGATTCCTCAGTTTAGTGTCTATTCTCAGATGATTCTAAGTTGTGGTAAGTTGACATTTAAAACTAAACATTATGTGTTCTTTACAGACCACTTTTGATTACAATTATCTACTGATAATATCTATTACTTTTGCTTATTGGTAATTTTTATTAAATATTATTAGGGATGGCCTTATAGTCTTTCAGCACATCAATAGAGATTCCCCCACTGCTGAAGATTTTATTCTGATGGCTTAAAAACATCATAAATATCACTACAATGAAGACATTTTACATTCACCTTTGCCTGAGTTTCAGATACATTCCTTAGGCCAGTGTGAGTGAGAATGAGCATAAATAACAGAACTGAGCAGCAGGCCTGGAGGGGTCTAGATAGTGTCACCCTACCACAAATTCTGTGATAAAAACATTCAAAAAGATAAACAAAAAGGTTGAGAATTTCAACAGGGAATTTGAAGACAAGAAAATGACATTATCATCCATGCTGTCCAGCGAAAGGACCCACCAAGAGCTAAGGTGAAATCAAGATATTTTCAGACGAACAGAGGCAGGATATTCATCAGTAGCAGACTGACACTGCAAGAAGCAGTTCAGACAGAAGAAAAATGAGCCCAGATAAAGTTCAGAGTTGTAGGAAGAAAATGAAGCACATTGAAAAGGGTACATGTGTGGGTGACATTAATAACTGTTGACTATTAAACAGCAAAAACGTAATACCCAAGAGAATTAAAATACTCTAGTCTCATGACCACCCTAAGAGATAGGTAGCTCACAAACACTCATTTATAATTTATTTATCTATGTGTTTTTATTTTGTATGTGAATGAATGGAGTGCCTGAGTAGGAGCATGTGTGTGGGTGTACTGATCCTTGCATACATGTAAGGGGCCAGAGGCTGATGTTGGGTATCTTCCTGAATTGCTCTTCACCTTAACTTTTTGAGTCTGGTCTCTTTATTGAACCGGGAGCTGCCATTTTGTTGGACTGGCTATCCGACAAGCCCTTGGTACCCTTATGTCTCTGCTTCTACCTAGTGTTGCGGTTATAGAACATGAGCCCTATGCCTGACTTCTGTGTGGGTGCTGAAGATTTGAATTTGAACCTCCGTACTTGTTCAACTGAGCCAGTTTCTCGGCCCTACAACCGGCAATTTAAGTTGATAAAGTTAAGGGACAGAAGCTGAGCCTGGTGGTATAAGCCTGTCAATCTCATGTACTTGGGAGGCTAGGCAGGAGGATGGTGGGTTCAAGAACCGTCTGGGCTACAAAGCCCAACCTGGGTAGCCTGATGAAGACATTGTCTCAAAGTGAAAAACACAGAGAAGAACAGAATGTATATATAGTGCAGGGTAGAGTGCGAGGCCCTAGGTTCAGTCCCCAGTGCTGGGGGTCAGGGGTGGGGTAGCCAGAGTCCATGCTTCCTGCTCTGACCTGCAGAGATAGTCTTTTGCCAGAGTAACGTGCAGCCATGTTTTTCACACGCTGGCCCACAGGTCCTAACTGAACCATTAGACAGCCTCCGCTCTTCTCTCTTTCTTCTCGCCATCTACTTGTAAACATACTCGGCACCTCCCCTGACTTTAATAATATTTTTTTAAAGACATTTTTTCTAGGTAAACTCTATATTTCTCTTAGAACTTCTCTCAATGAGCAGTTCAGACACAATTACTTGATGTTTCTCCTTCACTTTGCTACTGGGCGTCAGCAGTGTGACATAGAAGGCTTTGGGGATAATTTTCTTTGTGCTTATCTTAGTTAGATTTATTTAAATACCATGGGTCTGGCAGCTCTTGCCTTTCATCTGTTTTAGAATTCTTTTTTCTTTATTTAACTTTCTTTGTGGTGCTGAAGATGGAGCCCAGCGCGTCACCCAAGCTGGACCCTGCCTGACCATCTCTGTCTCCCCTGGAATGGGAACTACTCACATTTTCATGCTGTCCCATCTGCCAATCAAACTTCTCTTCCATTTCATTTTTATCTCCTGTCTTTCAGTTTGACGACTTCTGCTCCCCATCTTCAAGTTTGCTGACCTTTCCTCAACATTTCCTCTAGGTTGCTGAGCTGAGTCCAGGACTGGGCTGCAGCTTTAGATTGCTCATTGGTTCCCAGACCTCCTAAGGACAGTAAATCCTGTGTGTTTTATAGGCCCCTTCCTGCAGCTAGATTCGGAGTCCAGGGAAGTTGTGATGAGCTCTGTTTATGAGTCTGATTCCAAGTAGGATACGTAGATGTTGTTGTCATGTGAGCGTGCATGCACGCGCGCGCGCGCACACACACACACACACACACACACACACACACACACACACACACACACAGACACACACACACGGGAGAGAATGGTCTGAGATTAGCTCCACCCTTGGAGGTTCTACAGACTCCAGTCCGATCCCCGTGACTATCCTAGCTCCAGGGTTTTCTCCATACTGTGTCTAACTGTGGCCAGCCAGGGTCTTATCTTCCTGTTTCTACATTTAGTAGCCAATCATGGAGGGAAATGGCCACTAAGGAAGGGCTCAGCCTTCTTCATGTTCTTTGCACCTGTAGAAATCCAATGTTTTTAAAATAAACAATATTTTAGTTTATCCATTTATTTTCCTCCTAGCTTCTTTATCAGGTGTGTTGGTCTGATGAAACCTTTCCCTTCCTATTTAAAGACAAGAAATCAATGCTTCCTCTCTTCACGTCCAGGACATGCATTTTCATATATCCCACGGCACTCTGCCGTCTGGCTCTACCACAGAAATAGCTAAAACGACAGTTTGTCAGCAATATAGCCTCTTTGAAACTGCCTTCCTTAAGTTTATCACCAGTTTGTCCTGGTGTCTCCTCCAGTGTCTTTTATACTCCCCGTACCATCCACCACTTGTTTACTGTCTCTGCTTTCAGAGCCAACGGGGCGGGGCTGTCTTCTTTCTCTAGTCACTCCTGGCCTTCGACCTTTGTTTGTGTCTTCATTGTTAATGTCTTACAGAGGTCCAGTTCTTTAGTTCTTCAACCTTTTGTTTTATAAATGCTTTTAAAAAAACCTTTCACAGAGAGTGGGTGGGAAAATACTCAAATCATTTGATAAGAGTTTTGGATCCTTTTCGTAGAAGCACTCTGACACAGAATTTTGCACATGATTGCAAAGAGCTCACAGCTGCCTTAAAAGGCTCCCCAGTGCTGTGGTTGGAATATGATTTGTCTACCATCGTACCCCAGACTTACACAGTTGTCATTCTCAAAAATATTAGTTAATAGTCTTAAGAGGATAGAAACTTAGTCATCTCTGTGGGTCCTTTGGAAAACTACCTGCTTCAGATTAGGTCAGTAATGTGGAGCCAGCAGGATTCAGTCCCAGTAGCTTTCTAAGAAAAAGAACAGAAGTCCCACAGAAGAGGAGATGTGCACGCCTGCTGTGGATGGGCCTTGCCCAAGTCTGTGTTCCAACACAAACTGAATTCATTTTATAAGTCAGCTGCTACAGGTATTTCATTGTCACAACATAAAATGGACCAAAGTTGCAGGTGTGTCCAACCTTTTGATGCTGTGATCAGACTTCATTTACAAATTTCATGCTTCAGAACTACACAGCTAAGTTAACACACACACACACACACACACACACACACTCCTCAGTAGTTTAAGTCAGTTTATGCTTTTGTGTTGGGAGGCATTCAGAGCTATCCTTGGGCCCATGTGACCCATGGGGTCATGGGTTAGTACATCGTTGATAGACTATCAGTTGGGGGCAGTAAGTTCCTTTCCTCCCAGGGTGGGGAACAGATAAGGAAGTGTCCACTTCACCCCTGCTGCAGGTATGTTAATTTCCCACTGTCCCCTAGGAGTTTCCATACACTGGCAATTCCACAGGCAAGCAGGCAAGCACCATCCTTAGCCCATCACCAAGAGGTAGTCTGGTTTACTGCCTTTATTCAAATAACTTGGTTTTTGTTGTTTGTTTGTTTTGGTTTTTTGAGACAAAGTTTCTCTGTGTAGCCTTGGTTTGTCCTAGAACTTGCTCTGTAGACCAGGCTGACCTCAAACTCATAGAGATCCACCGTGTCTCTGCCTCCTGAGTGCTGGGGATTAAAGGTATGTGCCACCACTGCCTAACTCAATAACTTGTCTATTTATTGGATTTCAAGGACTTTTTCTACACTAAATCAACTTTTTTTTTACCCTAAAATCAACCTTTTTTTTTCTACACTAAGATCAATCTATCCCCTCCCATGTGTGTGTTTCAGTATTTTCTTGCATGTATGTATGTGTACCCTATGTGAGCCCATTGTCCACAGAGGCCAGAAGAGGATATCAGATCTCCTGGAACTGGAGTTACGGATAGTTGTGAGCTGTTATGTGGACTTTGGGGACCAAACCCAGTTCCTCTGAAAGAGCATCAAGTGCTCTTAGTCACTGAACTCTCTATCTCTCTACCCAAAGGCTAAGAATGGCAGGCTTAGTTTTATTTCTGATTTTGTTTTGTCTTTTTGAGAGAGGGGAGAGACTCTCACTCTGTAGCCTTGGCTATCCTGGAATTCTCTTTGTAGATCAGGTTGGTCTGAAAGTCTGAGAAATCTACCTGCCTCCAGCTGCTGAGAGCTGGGGTTAAGGGTGTGTACCACCATGCCCCATGTCAAATACTTTTCTTGATCATAGCATATATGTGTGTTTGGAGGCCAGAGTTCAGTATTGGGGGTTTTCCTCAATTGCAATCTATTTTGAAAAAAAAAAGACTTCTTACATTTAGTCTGTGTGTGTTGGGAAGGGGTGTGGGATATCACAGTTGTCTGGAAGTGAGAGGATAATTTGAAGTCAGTTCTCTCCTTCTACCATGGAGACTCTGGGAATTGAACTCAGGTCTTCAGGCTTAGAGGCAAGTGCTGCCCTTCCACCTTATTTATTATTATTACTAATAGTTTTTTTTTTTTTTGAGGCAGGGTCTCTCTGCATAGCCCTGGCTGTCCTGGAACTCACTATGTAGACCAGGCTGGCCTCAAGCTCACAGAGGTCCACCTACTTCTGCCCTCCAAGTGCTGGGATTAAAGGTGTGGACCATTATGCTCAGCATTTCTACTTTAATTTTTGGAGACAGGGTCTCCGCTGAATTTGGAGCTTACTGATTTGGCGAGACTGCCGGGTAGTGAGCCCTGGGGATCCTTTTTATTTCTGCATTCCTAAAACTGGGATTACAGACATGTCTCCCAGGTCTGAGTTTCATTGGCTGCTGGCCCTGGAACTCAGGCTCCCATGCTCCGTGGTAAGCACATTTCTGGCTGAGCGTTCTCCCTAACCCCTTGATGGTAGCAGACATTTTTTTTTTGTCAGTTCCAGTCTAAGTGAAGAGGAAGTTTCTGGCAGGGTTGGGCTCTCTCTAGCCTGGTTTGGATTAGGAATAAATACCAGGTAACATCCCAGGATAACCACACAAAGTGTGAGGTTAAAACCACAGCTTGAATCATCAAAGCCATTCACAGCTCAGAAAAATCACAATTTCAATGCTCCCAGGCCTTTAACACACAATGCTGTATTTTTTATCCCATTCCCACAGCCATGTCTGACCTTCAGACAGATGAGAAAGAGGCAGTTCTCAGAAAGGGCTGATATGAGATCCAAGACTCTGGGTTGCTTTTCCTCCTCAGGGACAGCCCAGGGCATTTCCCAGAAAACTACACTGGTGATGTCTTAGCCACAGTTTCACAAATGTCACAAATGTTAGGGCTTTTGAGGACAGAACTGCCCATGGATTCAGGGCAGACAGAGCCAATTCCTACTCTTGCTTGTGTTTGGTGAAGTTAGGTGGCTGACAGAAGTGTCAATGGAAAAAAAAAGGAAGAAAATAAAAGCTAAAATTGTTGCCTCCTGCAGCAGCTAGTGTTTCTTTAACAGAAAGATCCCTGACTGCAAACATCCATGTGGACACTGAGATCTGGAAGCACACTGGGGAGGGCCTGGCCCCAACCATGGAAAGTTAGATTCACACATTTACTTAGATGGTACAGGGTTGGCAGACTTGGAAAAGATACATGGTCTTTTCCTGGGGCCGTGTAAATAAATCTCTGCTCCGCACCCCCATAGGGCACCAAGCTGTAGTTCCACTAGGGTCTAAATTGCCAAAGCATTAAGTTTGTTGGTCATGGCTGACCCCAAAACAGTTATGCCACCAAAAATATCACCCTAGTGTGGATGGCACTACATTGATAGCTACATTGATGGCATTGCTCCACCGTCAGTTAGCCACCCATGCCTTATATATTGTGTGGCGTCCAGGTTCTAAGAGAACTTGCTTGCTCTTCTGAAGCCCATGCAGCTAGGAAGGCGGTGCAGTGGCTGGAACCTCAGGTGAGGAGCTAATGACTCTCCCCATCCCCTCTGATAAAAGTCAAGGTCAATAAACCTGATCTTGAGTGTCTCTTTCAGAAGTCACACCCGCTCTGATCAAGGGGACAACAGCTGATGGGCTGGGAGGACTTGGAAAGGTGAGAGGGGGCCTGCCATGAAAGGAAGTGAGAAGGCCCCAAGGAAGTGATGGGGAGAAGGACTCGAAGAGTTCAGAGCACTGGGTGCCATGTTTATCATCTGCAGGAAAAGGCCCTGTAGCGTTGGCGAGAGCCTGGAATCAGCTCACCTATGGCCTTCCTCACCACGACCTTGGGTGTCTGCAGGGGGTGTGGATTCCATCTGGCTGCCGAGTGAAGCTATTAGGGAGGTTCAACATGTTCTCGCTTGAGTCCGAGTCCATCTTTCTGTGCTTTAGTGGGTGGGTTGAGTGGGCAGGGCCCTTGGCCTGTGTCAATGAGTGAGACACTTGCCTCCGGCCCAAAGCTAAGGAGGCACAGATACCTCAGTTGTCAAGAGGAGGAATATTTTCATGTAACATTTGAGTAGTCTCAATGCAAAATTGTCGCTGAGCAAAATACCCAAATTTTAAATAAAATCAGGACTTCGTAATGCCCTACTGAGCCATATTAAAGTCCGAGGCAAAAGTTTTAAAATGTGCTGTTATGGTAATTAATATACTTACAGAATTTCCCCCAGAAATTAAAGCAGCATTTAGAAATGGGAAAGAGGGCACAGAAAAGCTGCTGTCAACGTCGGGAACAGAACCCAGGCTCTTTATGCACTAAACGACAAGCCTGCGTCCTCTCTCATTGCCTCTGATGCTCTGAACCCACTTCCTAAGTCTTTTCCTCACATCCAGAGGGACCGAGTGAAGATCATCAGGGATGCAGACCCCAGAAAAGAAATGAGGATGTGTTTGCTTCTGTTAGATCCAGGAGAGAAAAATGAGAATTAAGCTATACTTTATTTGAAACATAAGTAAGACATTTCCATGTGAAAGTCCACTGGCTTCTTGATATTTTTGGTTTTGGGAAATACTTTTATGGTCTGGAAAGTTACCATCAAGCATGGGCATAAAATCCTATATACAAAAAGCTCTCAATTCCCTTCAACTTTTCATTAATATTGTTTTATGTCCTGTCTTTATCTAAGATGTGGATGTTCACTAGGGATATGTTTGTGTTAGCTTAGATTTTACACTTGCTCTTACATAAAAGGCTAAGAAGAAGCAATTTAACTTGTATTAAAACCCAAAACAAAGTACACAAAAATCATTGCTTTAAAGTGATGATCTTGAAGAATGATTTTTAATTTTTGGTACCTGTTTACATGCAGCATTTAAGGTGAATGCCCAATA
>JAQHUG010000292.1:508625-546875 GCA_028555095.1 Dicrostonyx torquatus
TCTTCACAGCAATAGAAGCCTTACTGAAGACACTTGCATCACAGATACTTAAACTGTTACTGGTTAACAGTTTCTAAGATTTTATCATTTGAAGTTTCAGAGCTAAGAGACTAGAAACTTAGTATCTCACTGAGTAAGCCTCAGGCCTGGAGGTGGACTTGACCCTGATTGTCTAACCCTGAGCAGAGTCTAGTTCCGCTTCACTTGTTACTGCCCCACATATCCTGTTTTCAGGGGTCAGATAGAATAACTCGTAACATCATATATGGTCTAAATACATCTAAATACAACCGGTTGTTAACTATCCACTTCTCTTTATTGCTGTGGCAGCAATACCATTCAGTTTGGGGAAAAAGCAAGAATGGGAATGACTTCTGAAATGAATGACTGGGTAACGATGGAGTAGGTTCCATGGACAGGTTTCCCTACAGCATAGCTGCATGATGCAAAAACAGCCATGCACACTCGGGTCACTAACCTATCAATAATTAAATGGGATCCTCGGATAAATATTGCACCGTCTTCCCCTCCCCCTCTCCCTTCCCACATGGGCACTTTGACATTTCGTGCTGCCGAAATGCCTGATAAATATGTCTACCACTGAGAAATAAGCTGCCTTTCAAACCCAGAGGGGCACCCAGCAGTGTCTGCTCGTATAAGAAGACGTAATAATATATGCTTTGATTAAAAGAAAATGTCAACAGGGGGAAATATTGGGCTTTGCTTCTGGCCATAGCCAGAGGCTGAAAAACAAAGGTTGAGAGCATAAGAAATTAAAAGTCACGTGCGGGAAAAGGCCCCAGACTCTGCATCATACTGTAACTCAGTGTTGGTGTGTTGGTATTATTCTGTAGCCTCCTAGTTTTAGCAGGATTGCTGCTAAGATTATGGAGCCAGCAATAGGGGCTTGTTTTGGGCAGAGGTAAAATTTATCTGATCTATATATCTAAATTCCACAGGTGCTCATTTCCTTCTTTGTATTTTTGTCTCTTAATTAAAATATGATGCCATTTATTCCATGAAAATGCTTATGGTATGTATGTTTAAGGTATGAAAGTAATTAGCAGCCTATGATCACCACCTGATCATTCTTTAAGAGTATTGGGCTGGACTGCTTGCATCAAAGCTACTTGGGAGACTGAGGCAGAAGGATCTTAAGTTCAAGGTCAGCTTGGGCATTGTAGGGAGACCCTACCTCAAAATTTAAAAAATGAAAAAGGTCTAGGGAACGAGTTGAGGGGTACAGTGTTTAGCGAGCTTTTGTGAGGTCCTGTGGTCAATTCCTACTACCATGAAAGAGAAAAACCTGTTGTGAGTGAAATCAAAACAAGGTTGCTGCTGACCACACTGTCCTTTAACAGGGAGAAATAATACTTTAATTTTATGTTCATTATTTCCTTCCTTTTTGGTATAGCTTTTATATATAGTGCAAACATACACACTCGAAGGGCTTTTGTGTATTTTTACACTTTCTTAAATAAGATGATTCTGCTTTTTCTTGATGTGACTTTTTTCACCCGATCTTTCATAAGTATAGTCATAGAAAAAAAAACCCTGAGAGTTATACAATTATGAATAGTTATTTTACACTGTTCTACTACCGTCTACAGGGTTAAGGGACCACTATTTATTAATCCATTTTCCTATTGAAGACCACTGAGGGCCTGGGGAGATAATACTCACTTTGTAAGCATGGGGACCCGAGATGGGCTCCTAGAACCCATACAAGAGTAAGCCGTGAATGGTGGTGCCCACAGGCAAGTCCTCCCTTGTGAGGCAGAGACGGGCCCCTTGGGGCTCACTGGTCAGCCAGTGAGGTTGCTTGGCAAATTCCAGGCCAAAGAGATGGTCTGTCTCAGAAACAAGGTGAACAGCTTCTGAGGAATGACACCTGAGGTGTCCTCTGGCCTCCACATGCATACCGACACACGTACACACATCCATACATGCATCGTGCGCACCCGTCCACCAGAGAGCCTTCAGTTGTGGTTTGTATTATAAATAGTGATGTTTAGAACATTCTGGAACCTTCTCCCTGGTGCTCCAGTGCTGGAGTTTTCTCTAGGGTGTAGCAGTGTGGGGTCATGCTGCATGCACACGTCTGACTTTAGAGATGACGTCAAATTACCACCCGCGATTGTTCTAGCTCTTCGGACGCTCCGCGGTAGTGTGAGCGAGTTTCCGCTGGGCCACAGTTTCACTCAGACTTGGTAACTGAAAGATGTTTGTTTCTGGTGGGGTTTGTTTGTGTCTCCTCCTAACACCAAGGCAAAGTATCTTGATCTTTTCGTAGCGTTTATACGATTTGGTTATCTGAGCTTACTACTGAAACAGTGTCTGCTCCTCTGTGGGTTGTCTTTTTGTTAAAACACCAGGCACTAGTGTTTTTCCAGTTGAATGTGTCACCGTTTGGACCTGAATTCTGATCTTATTCATTGGTAGGTAAAGATTAAGTTTTATGTATTATATAAAATTGTTAGTGCTTATTTCAGTGAAATTGTCAAAATTACCAGAGTTTATTTTGTGTTTTGTTCATGTTATTTTCCCCCCAATTTTCTTTGAGTCAAGGTCTCACTCTATAGCCCTGGCCTCGAACTCTCTAAACCAATTTGATTTCAAGCTTGCAGCCTCCTTCCAGCTTGTCCTGAATGCTGGACTCACAGGCATGTATCTGTATGTCACAGGCATGTATCTGTATGTCACAGGCATGTGTCTGTATGTCCAGATTTGTGGTTCTCTCTTAGCACATACTGTACAACCATGCCTTTTACCCTAAGAAATTTATATATAAAGATTTAAAGTTTTTTTCCCCTTCTAGTTTTTTCTCTCTTCTACCTGGATAAAATGTTGTGTGTCTAGTGAAGCAAAGGTCAAATGCCATTTCCCAAATGAGTGATGGCTGCCTCCGTCTTTGACATGTCTGCTCTCTCCCTAGGTGTGCGACACTGGACTTGGTCTTCTAGTCAATTCATTTAAAGAATTCCCCCCAACACACACTCTCACAGAGTGCTCGCAGTGAGCACTCAGGTATTGTTACTGTTCCTCTGTCACCTTCTCTCACCCTTCTCCTTCTTTCCCTCCCTCCTTCCTCCCCTCCTGCTCTTCTTTCCCTTTTATTTTCATCCCTCACATTTGGTACTTTCTCCCACGGCCCTCTTTCAGGCTATATACAATATGTGATTTTGTGTTTGTGTGTGTTCTTTCTGCACATGGGCATGTATATGAAATAACTGTATATGTATGTATGTTGATCAGATTTATTGTACTCCTTTTTATATTTAATAAAATCTATCCACTCAAATGTATGGTTTGTTAAATGTGTATAATCATAACCACCATTCTTATGTTATAGGGCATTTCTACCACCCCCATAATTCCGTATGGGATTTGTGTTTCCTGGCTTCTTTCTTTTCTTAACCTCTGGAAAAACTGATTTTATTTATATTTATATTATTTCTGAAAATTTATATAAACGGAATACATTTTATGTCATGGCCTTTGTCTGACACTTTCCTGTTTAGCCTGCTGGTCTAGAGGTTCGCACATGTCTTACGTGCCAGGGGCTCATCCTGCTCATCCCTGAGTAGGCTGTCACTGTGTGGCTAGAGCACTGCTTGTTCATTCACTAACCGCCTTATTAACGGGCTGTTTCAGGTTGCTCGGCTGCTGTCAGTAGACAGCTGGGAACACACGGTGTGAGTGTTGCCATATAGCATTGGTATTTTAGCTAAGTTTCTGGAATAAGGATTTATAGGTTACGGGATAACAATAATTTTTTTCAAAATTTCAATATATTTTTATGAAGCTATTAAAAAATATATCCCAGAATGAAAGCTTTATATTTTCTTCACCCTTACCAATGAAAATATTGTCAGCCTTTTAAGTTTGTATGCGTTAGTGGCTGTGTTGCTGTGTCTTCCTATACTGCTAATTTGTATTTCCCCGGTAACTACTGATGCTGGATGTTGTGGTTGCTATTGTGTATATGGTGTAGATATGTGTCTGTTCATGTGTGTGAGTGTGGGCACACAAGCCACACTGTGCGTGTGGAAGTCAAGACAACCTCAGGCGTCACTGTGTTTGAGGTGGGGTCTCTGTTGTGTACCACTGCTGTCTGCCCCTGACATCTTGCTGCAGGACCAGTGGGATTATAGATGCCTACTGCTGTGCCTGGCTCACGTGGGTTCTGTGCATTCAAACTGAGGTCCTCACTGTACCCACTGAGCATCCTCAGCCCGTTTTGAGAATGTTTAATATGAACTTTTTGTTGTCCTTAAGGATATAAACTATCTGTTCATTTTTTGTCTCTTATTAGTTGTTCCCCCCCCCATTAAATTGTTAATGTTCATGGATATTCTAATCCTTAATTCGAAATGTTTTGTGAACATTTTCTCCCAGCATATGGCAGGCTCCTTTACACTTTTATTGATATCATTCAAAAGACAAAATACTTTGACTCATCAAATAAAATTACCAGGTTTCTCTCTTGTGGTTTGTTTCCATACCCTGTCTAAGAAATCCTCTTGTTTTAACCCAAGCCACAGATGTTCTCTTGTGATTTTACAGAAAAATTTAAAACTCTTAAGTATTTATGTTTAGTCTTTGATCCTCCTTAAGTTTAAAAAATATGGTTTGAGGTTAAGAGATTAATTTTTCTCCTTCATTAACAGGCTGTTATTTCAGCTCCATTTGTTGGAGAGACCATCTTTTCCTCCACTCAGTTGTCTTGCTTTCTTTGTTGGAGAGTAATTGACCATATATTCATGAGTCTATTTTGGGTGACTCTATTCTGTCTTATTGATCTACATGCCCATTCTGTTTGAACGCACAGACTGATTACTGTACCTTTCTAGTAAGTCTAGACACCAGAGTCATCATCTCTTTCCTTCTCTGATTTATTTCACCCATTCCTCCCTCTGTATCATCTCTCCATAGCTCTGAAAAACAACCTAAAATTTTCTACAAAGAAAGCCTGTTTGTATTTTAACAATATTGGGTCTTTTCTGATGACTTGAGTATCTTTCTGTTTGTTCAGGTTTCATTTTTTTTAAGCAATATATTTGATTCAATTAACTTTCCAAATCTCAATTGCTAATATATGAATGAGTAACTGAGTATTATTATTTTTACTTTGTGTATATCTTCTGATCTTACTGAAGACTTCTTTATGGCTTTTAATTGCTCTTTAATGATTCCTTAGAATCAGAAAGTGACATTTGTAAAAAGACATTTCTCTTTTTTCCCCCTGATTTAATGCCCCCCTTTTCTTGCTTTGTTACATTGTTGACACATTGAATAAAGGTGGTGAGAATAGACACATTATTGCATTTCTTCTAGAATGAGTGTATTCCATCTTTCATGGCCATGTATGATGTGAGGGCAGAGATTTCGCTAACCGAATTAATATTTGACAGGTTGAAGGTATTTCCTCTGAGCACCACCACCATCATCATTGTTACAATGCACAGGTGTGGAATCTTGTATGATACATAGGTATTGGGTTTTGTGAAACACTTATTTTGCTTGGATTTGAGATAGTAATTCTACTTCTCTTTTGTGCTTATAAGTATATTAAGTACCAGAATTAATTTTTGAATGGCAAACCAATCTTAAATTCTCAGGGTAAAGCATACTTATTAGTGGTGTGCTATCCTTTTTTATAGGCTTCCTAAACTCAATTTGCTAAAATATTTTTGAGGCCTTATTACTTTATATTGGTTTGTGTACGTGTGAGCAGTTTGCCATAGTGCGCATGTGGGGTCAGGGGACAATTTGATAGATTCATTTGTCTCCTTCTACCATGTGGGTCCTGGAAATCGCACTTGGCAGCAAGCACCTTTTCCCACTAGACATTTCACTGGCCCTCTGGGTGGGGATTCTTATCACTGCGCTGCGTTAGTTTCCTGTTGCCTCTAGCGACAGTTGCCATCAATGCAGCAGCTCTGGAGGTCAGAGGTCATACCAGTGACAAGAAGTCCAGGAGGTGGCCAGGCTGCCTTCCTCAGGGAACTCTGAAGCAGTATGTTTTCCAGCTTCTATGGTCCCTTCCATCTTCAAGCTCATCCAGCCACCGTCTGCTTTTTTACTCATGTTACTGTCTCCTGCTCCCGTCCTGTGAGGACTGCTGTGGCCTTACCTCAGTTTAGTAATCTAGTTTCGCTCTGCCCTCTCAAAATCCTTAATCACACCTACAAGGGTCCCTTTAATTATAAGGTAATGTTTTGAGGTTCCAGGGGATTTCTAATTTTGCTGTAAATTTTATGTAGTTTTGGTATCAGGATAATGCTGACCTTATTAAGCCAACTAAGAAATACTTGATACCATTTTCTGAGAGCATGTGTGTCGGAAAGGTATAATTTCTTCCTTAAGCATTTGATTGACTTTATCAGTGACACCATTTGCCCCTCTACCTTCCCTAAACCCCCAGCCTGTTTCTAAGTCAGTCCCTAGTTTTGCTTTCTCAATACTTTGTACCCCTTTATCAGAGTGCTCATCACAGTGATACCCAGGGTGCTGTGATCGCTCTCCTCAGAAGAACATGTCTGTCTCTGACAGTGTCTATCGTTGTGTCTGGCACACATTTGACTGAGCGATCAAATTCTTGTCCCATGAGATATACCTGTAGTTTTATGAAAAAATTTCCCTCTAATTTCTTTTATTAAGTTGGCTCAGAGCGCTTTCTCTTTCTAGCATCTGAACGTGAATCAGAGACCCCCAGGGAGAGGCTAGTGCTTTGTGGAAGGCAGCGGCGGTCAATGTTATATTCCCAGTGAAATGCGGACAGCAAGGAACTGCAAAACTTGGGGGTGATGAGACAACACGGCACGAAGAAGAAGCCAAGTCTATCCAGTCTAGCTTAGACCTTGACGTCTGCTCCCTGGCTGCTCAGCTAAGCATGCAACAGAGGTCCCTGACATGAAAGAACAGAGCTTGGAGTAGAAGAGGCCTGAGACCCACTTGGCTGAACATTCAGATCTCTCCAGGCTTGCACCTTGTTATCGTCTCCTAACATAGCTTATATCCTGCCTTCCCCGAGGACAGACCTGCATATGCAAACTTAAAGATATCAATGCATATCCCCCAATTTGTAAATATAGTTTCAAACACACTTGATCCATGGGGGAGAAAGTCTCTTTTATTTATATCACGTAGTTGTATTACAATATAAAGAAATGAGAATTAGCTTCAGTTAGCACTTTGCCTTGCCATTTATTCGCTCTCTTCTCTGTAGGAATTCATCTGTGTCCTCAGTTCCCCCAATTGGCTCGCTTTATGATGGTTTCTGTCTGAGTACAAAATCCCCGTGGTTCCTGCAAGCCATCTGAGTCTGATTCATTGCTGGTACTCTGAGATCCATCATCAACTACCAAATCTTGAAAATTTGCAAGGAATTGAAAGCTCTCCAGAGGAGAAAGACGAGGGAAATAAATGTCCCCTCAGATGCCCTCGCTCACTCAGGCTGACAAGCATAGATTATGTTGTTTGAAATACTTTCCAGACGGCTAGGAGGTGTCCCCAAGTGGACTGCAGGAAGGGAATGAAGGCTTTGTGCTGTTGCACACTGCCCGCTGCTTATGAAATCACACAGATTTGAAATGAAAGCCTTATTAAGTCATCTGGTCCACGCTGCCAGGACAGATTTCTCTAATTCTACTCCTTCATTTTGGCCAGTGGTGTTTGGGATTCGACTGCCTTGTCCAAGACTCACACGTAGCAGGGCTGCCCAGGGTCAAGGATGAGTTCACCTTGCTGTGTTCAAGCTCGAGCTTTCCACAGTTCCAGGAGATGCTCAATGAGCGCTTGTTAAATGGAATGAAATACATGTTTTTTTTTTTGAAAGAAAAGTCTTTGGTATGTTGAAGTTGCCTACTTTGTTAATTGAATTGAAACTGATGGCTTACAAATATTTGAAGCAGTGTCTGCTAACTTTTTGATGTATGCATAAGAAGTAGATTCATTCATTGCCACAAATAAACAATATGAAACACAGAGCACAAGTGAATACTAAGTAGCTTCATGTCGACTACTCAGAAATATAGAATCTACTGTTTTTTCTTTTTTAAATGAGAGTCGTGTATAAAGTATGGAAAATAGATTCTATCATGTCTTTTTTAAAGAAAAGTCTATATAGATCCCACCAACAAATAAATAAAAGACTCATAAGAAACTGAAAATTAGTGGGCTTCCAAGATACTCTTCATAGGACTTATGATGGGCTGTGGGGAAAAGTTGAAAAGTTAATGGACCCCTCACAACCAGATCGAAATCATTGAGTTTTTTAAATCTCTGTATTTCTTTTCTTTAATAAATTTTATACTGTGTATGTGTGGGAGGGCATATACCACAGCACATGCACGGAGGTCAGAGGGCAGCTTGCAGGGGCTAAACTCAGGTTTGGCAATAAGCGCTCTTACCCACTGAGCCATCTCTCTGGTCCCTACACTTCTGCATTACTGTTCAACGTTTTATCAATAGAAGATATTTCTTACAAGTGTGGAGCAATGGGTTCTACACAGAATGCTGTTCCCATGCCTGCATTCAGATGCATAGTGATTCTGGCAGCTTCCAATAACCTGTACAGTAACATCAGTGCACAGAAGTTAGGCTTGGCATAGCTGGTGATCTCTGGCAGATGTGGAAGCCTTTATTAAGCAGTACTTGAATAAGACATGGTAAAATGAAAAACTGCAAAAGCAGAGAGTTGTCCATAGATTAAACATAGATAGTCAGCATTCCTCAAAATCTATCATCCTTGGTCTTATTATATTACAGACCTATTGGGTTTAAGGGAAATCTCTTTCTCTATGTGAATCATATTCCTCTGGGTCCCTTAGGAAAGAACAAAAAGCCCTTATGTGTAGCCACTAGCTTTTACCTGACTTTTTACCACCCTGTTCATTGGTACTGAACTGGTTGTGTTGGCAATGCTAGCTCTTTTCAAGCCTGATGTGGTAACTTTTGACCTCTTTGTTGGTGCCTCATCTATTCCCTCAACTTTTAGTTAGCAGTTTTCACAAAGCCCAAATCTTTACATTCTGATTTTAGGCCACACCCCCATTGAAATCTGCATTCCTCCTCTCTGTGATCTGCCTACCATCTTGTTTATACTCATGAGAAGCAGCAAGGAGAAAATGCCCTGGTATGCTGAGGGCATGCCTGAGCAGAACTGGTTTACTGTGACAAAGTCCCAAGGCTCATTCCATGTTCCCTGCTGCCATCTTAAAGGTTTTTATCCTTACCAACCTGGAGATCAAAAGTTTCATTTTTTTTATCAAGTTTCTCAAATGATAGTGCTGGTCATCACTCAAACCCATCCATTTCTTAGACAAGCAGAAAGTTGGAACTGGGTAGGGCATTAGAGAAGGCTGTATCATATAACTGAGAATACATATGATGAAATTTTACTGTTTGTTCCTATTTGATGAACATCATGTCTTTAGAGAAGTTTGATTCTTGCTGGGAAATGGATGTATATTCCAAATTTCTTAGCGAGTGTCTGAAGTCTGGGATATAAACAGCTTGAGAGATGGGAGGAAGTTATGTGGGGGTCCCCACTGTGTGCTGTGAATACCATTGGTGAATAAAGAAACTGCCTTGGCCTGTTGATAGGGCAGAACATAGGAGATGGGGAAAACTAAACTGAAAAATTGGGCGGTGAGCATGACTCACGCTAAACAGACCTTTGCTCTGTCATGTCAGACTGAGTGGAGCAAGCAGGCAGTGCTGTATTTTCCCTAGCAATGGTGTCACTTAAGTTCATAAGAAGGGCTTAGTATTTTAAGAAGCACTTCTGGTCAGAAAATAATTATATATACACAATAAATACAAATTCAGATGAAAAAGATGAAAAAGAACTCTAAATGAGACAGTGTGTTTAAAAAATGTATGTAGACTTGGGAGAGAGAAGCAAAGAGTATGGACTATACACAGAGAGTCTGGATTGTGTATATTTTGTGTCTTCATTGAATTTTTTGACTGTGAAGGAGCTAAGTATAGAGAGACATTTTATTGTATGGGCTGCTAAGCTAAACCAGCTTATATGTTTTAAAGGTATCATGACTTCCAAATTTGGGTCTAAGGATATATTGCTTTGGGAAAGGGGTTCTTCTTTTGTTTCCATAGAAGATAAGAACCTGTGGATTGCTTCCAGGCTAATATGGTTTGATGGACCAAACTGTTGAAAGGTTGCTGTGAACAGCCCAACTGCTGAGAGAGATGGACCTAGCACATAGGATATACCATGAAAGACCTGATTAATAGCGCCCTCAATCAGCAGGAAGTAGTCTAGATAACTATGCCCATATTCCCAAATATTGTTTGAAGTATAATTAAGAAATTCAGGTTATGCATAATCATCTATAATAGTCAATCTTGTAGTCATGATAGTTAGGTTTTCTAAATATATAAAATTTTATTTCAGTTGAGGTATTCTTCAAACCTTTCAAAGACTACAGAATATGGTATTTAAATGTTTTAATAACTTAGGACTTTTCATGACAATGAGACAATCTTCTCCTGGCAGCACCAATTACTTCAAGAGGAAGATGGGCATCGAAGAGGCTCCTTGTGTAGTTGGTTAGTCATTTGAGCAAAAAGCTGCTCTTTCCTGGACTGCTTAATGAACTGGACATGCAGGACCTGCAGAGAAATGACTGCTGAACTTGCCTAAAGGTGAGATGATCCTTTGGGGTTCCTGCTTCATGAAAGAGTCTGCTAGACATTCTGCAGGACATAGAAACATGTAACTGACAAACTGTCAATATAGGTGGAAATGTCTTTGAAATTTTCTGCTTTGTGAAAATATCTGGTAGATAATATGGGCCAGTAGGCTGAAGATGGATGCCCCAACTGTACTTTGAGGTGACTGTCCAGGCAGTGAGATGTCTCTGTCAATTCTAGAGTTTTGGAAGTTGCTTACAATGCACGTCCTGTTTACTTAGGTAATATTATACCCTTCTGGAGTCTTCAATGGAGTTGAAGAATTGAAAGTTATAATTTTCCTTAGTTATGATTAAAGATAAAGTAGATGTAAATATTGTAACTATAATTCTTGCTTGATACTGTTTTGTTATATGTAATTTTACCATGTTAAAATTAAAACCTTCCTTTTTATTTAAACAGAAAAGGAGAAGTGATGTGGGATTCCCCTCTGTATGCTGTGAATAGTATTGGTGAATAAAGAAACTGCCTTGGCCTGTTGATAAGGCAGAACTTAGGTAGGTGGGGAAAACTAAACTGAATGGTGGGAGAAAGAAGGGTGGAGTCAGAGAAAAGCCCTGGAGCTGCCGCCAGAGAAAGACATGCTGAAATTTTGCTGGTAGGCCATAACCTCGAGATGATACACAGGTTAATAGAAATGGGTTTTAAAATGTAAGAGTTAGCTAATAAGAAGCTAGAGCTAATGGGCCAAGCAGTGATTTAAATAATACAGTTTCTGTGTGATTATTTTGGGGCTGAGCAGCCGGGAACTAGCTCGTGGCCTCCTTCAACAAGGAAGGGATGGAGGGAGGGACATATGGAAGGAGAGAGGAATAGGGAAGAGTAGAGGGAGTGACAGAACTGTCTTAGTTACTGTTCTATTGCTGTGAAGCGACATCAGGGCCAAGGAAGCTCTTATGAAAGAAATCATTTAATTGGGAGCTTGATTGCAGTTGCAGGGGGTGAGTCTATTTGCAGCATGGTAGGAAGTGTGATGGCAGGAAGGCAGGCATGGTGCTGAGAACTCGCATCCTCAGAGACAACAGGTAGACTTTTGAAACTCCAAGCCCACCCCCAGTGAGCCTCCTCCTCCAACAAGGCCACACCTCCTAATCCTTCCCAGAGACCCAGAAAACTATGTATGGCCTCTGATGATCAGACACCATTCACTGTGCCTTTCGTTCCTCTCTCTGGAACTTTGGTGACATTCTGTTTGTCTTTTGTAGGCCACTGATTCTCTGGACCAGAATTAAAAGATGCTTCATGCCCTAGGACTGCCACTGGATCTTTGCTTCCATTTTGAATTAAAGATGTGCCATATGTATGAACCTTAAGGAATTTCTCTTTAGCCAAAGGTGGAGCCCCAATCTGTGGCTTGTTCAGTAGAGATGCTTAGAGAATGTAATGTTATTCAACCATTGTGACACCAAGATCATACTATTTTCCTTTGAAACCTGGTGTGGCTAGAAATCACAAAAGAATGTGTTTATTCATGTGTTAGGCTTATTTGTGTCCCTTCATGCTTCTTAGCATCATATCTCACTGTAAGACAATCTTTCTATATTGATTTATGATGTTAGTGAAATGGTTTAAATACATGAGCAAAGATTTTCAGTGACAGTTTCTGATTTCCAAAAAAAAAAAAAAAGAAAAAATAAAGGAAATGCTTTTCTGCACTTTACATGCCCATGAAAGAGGTGAAATAAACAAAGAGCATCTAAAATCCTCTTTTGGATTTTCTCACAGGGAGGGGTCTACCTAAGAACCATAATACCCATCTATATTGATGCTAATGTATTTCACCTGCCAAGAACAGTACCAGTTACACAGAGATACTTCGTAAAAATTCTTTGGGTGAGGGTTCTGAAAGATGGGTGGTGGATATTTCTAGAAGCTGTGGCACCTGTCTAAGGATGATGGCTGTGAATCACCAATGCTTTAATCATTTTTTGCTCTCTTCCAGCCACAAAAGGAAACCATCAAACAAAACAAAAAGCTCCCACTGAAGATTGTCAAAAGTAGGTCACAAGTAATCTTTATATCTAGAACATAATAGTTTTGCAACATGTTTTAATTGATAAGAAGATAGAATTTATTTACTGATAATCTCTTGTAGACATGTATAATAATGGGGTGGATAAGGCTTTAGAAATAAGTTTTACTTTTCAATAGAATCCAAATGGGAATGGGGTGAGTGGGGGTAGATGGCTTAGGCGATAAAAAGTTTGCCGTGTAAGCATGGAGACCTGAGAGCTTAGTGTCTATCATCCACACACACAGAGTTGAGCATGACAATGTGCACCAGTAATCCTATTTTTGGGCAGGCACAGGTCACATAACTCCTGGAAGTCACTGGCCAGTCAGCCAAGCCTACTCTACAGGCTCCAGATCCCAGTAAGAGACCCTGACTCAAAAAATGGTATGGCACCAGGGGAGGCAGAGGGGAATAGTGATTGACAGATATAAGTGAAGGACTTGAATACATGTATGGACAGCATCAACAATAAAAACACCCAAACCACGAGTGGCTCCCTAGTAACAACACTAGAAGTTAACCTCTAGCTTTTTAGTTACACACACACACACACACACACACACACACACACACACACACACACCCCAAAATAAAAGGAGGGACCAATATTTCTTTCTGGAACATTTTCATTTATTTGTGGTCTTTTGACTCCAGCTATATTATTCGGTCTTTTAGCAACCAGCACACTTTACAGTTCAAAACAGGGCCATAGAAATGGCAGTAACTCACCTTTATTTCCGCCTTGCATTTCTTTTTCCTTTTAAATCTTAAAGTAAATTTTAAGATTTACCTTGGACATTTTCTGGTGTAGAGTGTTCACCCAAATGTAACGTCATTCTGAAAATTAGGTCACTGAAGGTGACCAACATTTCCACATTGCCTTTAAAGACCATATTCATATTCAGGTCCTCAAGCTTTCAAGTTAACCAGTATAGTAGCTGAGCCACACCCAGACCACCTTAATTTTGTCTCCCTTCCTGGGATTATTACCCACGTCTCTCTAAGCCTCTACTGTAAGGGCATTGCCTTATTTTTGTAACTTGATTAAAATAGGAGGAGGATACGGACTGGGTCTATATTGTCCACATGTTCCACATGGCCTGGAACAGGGCTTTTAAGCCTTATGCACATTCAGGGACTCATCATACACCCTGTGGCATGCAATAAGTATGTAAAGTAGGAACACAAATTTAGTATTTACTGAAAATCACTTGCAAAGAAATTTATTGGAAAACAGTTCTTTACTGTACATATTATTTTACCATGGATTAGAAGTGAAGCCAAGCTTGCTTACTGTTAGCTTACTAACGAGACAGGCACCCTTGTTTACTTTCACATACGTCACTAAATATTGGCTGAATATTGATTCTGAAGGACCTAGAACATCTTCAATATTCAGAATTGATCAATATTTTGATTTTGTAATTGCCAGTGCTATAACGCTGCTTCACAGAAATGTGTAGTACAAAATGGCAGGAGCATGGCTCAGGGCATCTCAGAAATTGTTGGAAATTCTGTGCTGATCCCAAGCCAAAATCCATTAATTGATTGTTTTATAAAAAAAAGTGAAACTCAAGTGAGCAAAATCAAATAGCAAGTTAAACAACCAAACATTATGACACAATACAGTCCATAGTTGATGTTAATTTGATACATGCTGGGGAATAGCAGTAGGAAATTGTCTTTGTTTTGCAAAATTATACCACTGTGTTTCTATATCCATAGACAAGTTTGATATGCACAGTAAAATGCATGGCAATTCGCAGCATGGGACAGTCAAATCTGAGCAGAAGTATTTCGGGCAGGCTTTTGTGGCTTTGCTTGATGTCCTGACATGCTCAATGCAGTGAATGCATGCTGTCTGTAGAGCCCAGCTGCAGGGACAGCACACAATGAAGCATGGGTGAGCACTGCTAGAAATGCCTGGGGTTCAGTAAGCATTTGAGTTTCAATTAGTGTTTAGTCGTTGCACATTCTGAAACCATTTGTTGTTGCCAAATGTGTCACCATTCCTAGTCAGTTATGAAACCTTTCATGTCAGGACTCTCTGTGTAAGACATGGGACCGGGCTACTCAGTCGTTAAAGTGCTTGCTGTGTAAGGATGAAGGCCAGAGTTTTGATCTCAAGAAGCCAGAATAAATGTCTAGAAGCCCACCTGTAATTCCAGCCTCAGAAGGCATAGATATGGATCCATGGACTGGTGAAACTAGCCATCCTGGCAAGCGCTAGTTTTGATTGAAAGGCTCTGCCTAGGTGAATATGGTAGAAAGTGATCCAGGAGGACTCTCAGCATCAACTTTGGACCTCTCTGCACATGCACACACATGTGCCAACAAAGATGGGAACATACATAATCAATTCTCCCCCCCACAAAAAAAAACCCACACACATTAAAAGAATCAGAAAGAACCTGTGTCCTGTAGTTAGCACTTAAGAAACAATGGCCATAAAAGCTGGGAGAAGATTCAATATGTGAGGGGTGCTGAAACTGAGCAGGCCACAAACTCACCAAGAAGGTATATATAAATATCACTCTTTGTTGTGTCTTTTACACAGCTGTGAAGAGGGCGGGTGAACACCATGAGGTCATCTGGAATTAGAATAGCTAAACTGGTGGAGGAATGAGTACCACTTTAAAATATGTTTGGAGTGTGGTATGTAATCGTATATGCCTCTGAGGCCAGCACACTGCAGAAAGAGGAAGAAAGATAGGAGACTTGGAGAGAACCCAGGCTATCGAGAGAATTAAATGTCAGTCAATACACAGTAAGACCCTGTATTGAAGAGAGAAGAGCTAGGAGTGCAGCTCAGTGGTAGAATGAATTCTGTGTGAAAGGGCCTGGGTTCGGGACCCAGCTCTGCTTCATGTGTCTGTGAACTACACACACTAACTAGTGCCTGGTACAGCAAGTGCTCCAAATACCGACTTCCTACTCTCTCCTTAGCCTTGTTCTTCTTTTGTTTTTGAGGCTTTGCTCTTTTACTGATCTCCTTTGTCCACATTTTCAAGGTGAACCCTGTGTTTCTTCTTCCTGTCTGTCAACTGCTCTTGGAAGATCGGGTCTCCTTTTCTCGGTTGTCACCACCCACTTGCCGTTCCCGAGGTTTCTGCTGAGAAGATGGCGCCCCGTGTTTCATTCTCAGCCATCATACAGCAGGAATCGAGGTGTTCCAGTCTTTCTGCCATAGCACATATTCCTGACTTGAGCGCCTGCAGGAAAAATTCAGATGACTTGATATTCTTATTTATGAGCTACTCTCGCAATCGAGAATTAATCCATTTTGGCTAATGGAAACAACTTTATTAAAATCTACATCAGAAGTGTTGAGCCACAGGCAGTGTGTCCTCCAGTCACGGGGCATTTGGAAATGTGAGGAGTGTGGTTTCAGCTGTCACAGTGACTGATGGTACTCCGCCACTGAGTGCCTGGGGACTAAGATGCTACCCATCCTTCAGTCTAGGCTGCGGCTCTGCACAACGAAGAGCTGTTCAGTTGAAAATGTTGTAGTCTTGCTGAGAAGCATGGCTTTGTGAGAGAAAGGTGGAGTTTGTCAGAAGCCAGGTGAAACGAGGGGGTCTCTCTCCATCCAGCCTCCACGCGGAATCGCATGGAGAAAATGCAAATCTGTTTTCTAAGAAAACAGGAAGGGAACTATTTCTAGAAACAACTTCATAACATTTTCTTAGATAAATAAACAAAAGAGCAGCAATAAAACTGTAAAGTCTTTCCCAGTATCTTATTTAGTATCCCAGCTGCCAAAAATTTCATTTCAATTCTCTGCAACAATCTAGAGCTACCTTCTTAAACAGCCTGGCCTGGGTGTTTCTCTATTGCAGGTCCTTACCTCAGCCTTTCTTTTTTTTTTTAATATAAATTGACTTGAATTTTTCTGGTTTCTTCAATTCTACAGCTGCTATATACAGAAGTGCTATGGGTGTGTGCGTATGCGTGTGTATGCGTGCACACACGTCACACGTGCATGCTATATATATCTATCTATATCTATATCTATCTATCTATATATATACAGAGAGAGAGCGAGAGGGAGAGAGAGAAGGGAGAGACGGAGGGAAGGAGGATGCAAGCATTTATTCTTTGCTTTGCTAATGGGGGATTGGTTAAGACTTCAGGTGATCTTTTTAGCTCAGATGACTAGATGTGCCACAGTGTGTCAGGGGAAAAGTTCTTTGCTTCTGTCCTGTTCTTTCTCGGCTCGGATAAATACTTTCTCCAGTCTCCATATTCCTCACTCAGCCTGCTTTCTCATTGGCCTCCTTGTTTCTTCTCTCTATAACCTCGCCCATTGTTTGACTTTTCGATGTCAAACAGGTCTACTTTAACCAAAACCTGTCAACTTTAGTACCATGTGACTTCCTGCGTTCCAGTGCCCTGCACCAAATGCTCTTTGATCTGAGCATGGGCGCAACCTTCCCTAGTCTTAGCGCCTGAGGAGGGTAGGCTGGCCTTTCCTCCCCGTGAGTAGGTAGAATTTAAGACTTTGAGAAGAACGTGCCGCTGCGGAAGAAATGATAGATACCCCTCGTGCACCAACCCAGGTTCATTTGGTTCACGGTGACAGATAATCAATCGCAGGAAATTCTAGCCCGAGGATGAGACAATATCTTGATCTTATTATTCCTCTAAAGCAGCTAAACTAATCCAGTCAGCCAATTAGTGCGGAAGTGCAGGCAGGCTCAGCGTGGTGTGCCCCCTTCGTTCCTGACCCTTCCTGACTGCGGAGCAAATTCAAAGCTGAGCTTTAGACTTTGACTTTTTCTGGTTTCCAGCCAGTTTTCTCAAAAATATGAATATTTAACTTCAAGGGTAGCCTGATTATAAACTCACAGAAAATCTTAGTGATGCTACCGGCGCTTAAATGGAAGCGCTCTGCTCACTGAGTTAGTGTTGGTTCATTAACTCTGGAGATACTAATTAATTTAAATAATTTCAAGGCCATTAATTAATTCACATTGAGAACCAGTAAAGTGTACTCAATTTGAGGCAATATCACAAAAACTATATCTCTTGCTTCTAACTAATATTTGCTGAAATTCCATCATTGAAAACAACCGCTGTTCTGGTTGCTGAATCGGAAGATGAAAGAGAAGCCATTTTATGTTGACAAAAAAATTAAAAATACTCTTTCTAGCTGGGATTCATCTTAAGCAAATGGCTGAGTTCAGCAGTGCTGGTGAAGCAGCTTCAGCTCATCCCTCTCCTACACACAGGAGGAGGGAGGTGACTGCAAGCCTACATCTCAGTTACAGAGAGCAAGTAGAAGTGTGCTTCTCCTGCCCCGTCTGAAACCATCTCATGAAGGGTTATGTTGGCTGGTGGCCATGGGTTGACATTATTATATACTCCATAGAAGAAAAGATAGTTATTTAGCGATGGACCCATCCACACTGCAAGCTGAAGAGACAGGTTCCTCATTAGTTCTGCGGCTTCCTTAATTAGGTTATTCTAGGATTCTGAGAACTCTGGATAATGAGAAACATTATATTGTCAAAAAGTACTAGCCTGTCTGCATGTGTTTGAAACTTCCTGTGGTCATGCTATATTCTTTCCAATTTTATTTTGTTGTTTCAAAGTTTTTTTCAGAAAAAAAGTTATCTGAGAATTATCATTTGGGCAAAGAGAATATAGGAACCATATGTAAATAATAATTGAATAACAGATGAATAAGCTCAGGAATAGAGATTAAGCTCAGGAATAAAGATCTTTAAGAAGCCAAAGGGACTTCCTAAGGGGAGAACAAAACTGACTTTTCAGATAGACCCAATCACCATTCTATACTCAGTTATCTTTGATTTAAAAAAAAAAGATGACATAATAGAAGCAAGAAAGTTTAGAAGAGAAGTTGAAGAATCCTTGTTCTGGTTGAAATTTTAATATTTAAATACACATACACAGGTGTGTGTGTTTGTCTCTGTAGCCACTACCCATGCCTACATGCCAGCATCTATAAAGGCATCCTTTCTCAACCCAGTCCCCATTTCAGCAGAGATGGCTACTGCCCTGACTGCTAACATCAGTGGAGAATTATATTGCTTATCAAAAAGCAATTAAATCTTAAACTAGAAAAGTCTAATTTATTTGCCACTAATTGCCAAGTTTTAATTTGAGTATTTTATCATAAGCTTTATTTAAGCATTAGAGACTTGCTAATGAGCACAAACAGAAACAATTTCTCATTATTTTAAATAATGTTGTAACCATTTTGTGAGGTAGAATTTTACTATATAGCTCAGGCTCAAACCCATGATCTCTCTGTCTGAGCCTTCTGCATGCTGGGGTTAGATGTATGTACTATCATACCTGGCTTCTTACTGTTTGCACTAATATTTAATCTGTATCCTTAAGTTTTATTCCGTGTATCTTATAGAATATATCACAAATGTAATTCTTGTCCATTTCTATTATGTTTTAAAGCTCTCATATTGGATTTGAAATGTAAAAGATGTAGAAAATAATGCAAGGGATTGACTTTGAGCCTGGGAAGGGTTATGAGAAGGACAGAATGTAGCTGGTTCTCAGTTACCCTCTGGCGAACTCTGAGTGTCATGCCTGGTGACTGATGCCATGATACTTTTATTGACCGGCAGCAAATCCCAGGTAAAGGCAGAGTATTTCATGTCACTGTGGTGCAGCATGGGCTGAAATGATTCATGGGAAGACCCAACCCCCACAGCTGTAGACTGAGACATGTCCCACCAGTTCTCATCTTCAATGTGTTCATTGGACTCTGAGGACAGCTGGTGAACCTTCACCTTGTATCTGAAATCTCTGTGCAGGCCCTGTATCTATCTGGTGACCAAATGGCTGCTGACTACACCTTCCCAGGAAAGGACCCAAAATGTGATTGTGAATTACCCAGCTCTTCTGGCCCAGTACACTGCAGTGTGTTAGCTTCATCATAAGATTGACCTTGGTACTTTCCGGAGTTAGGATTGAACAGAAATAGGTATTTTTGCAGTTACTTGCTGTTTAATTTTTACTTAATTTTTAAATATTCATGTAAGTATATATGTTTAATGTATTCCCCTTACGGTCCCCACCTTCCCTAGACAGTTTCTCTTCTACTTTCATGAGTATATACTTCCATGCTTTTCTATATCTGAATAAAATGTAGGAGATCACACGAAATTTGTTTTTCTCCAAGTGGTTTAGTTCACTAACATGAGGATCTCCAGTTATGTCCATTCTGAAAATGGACTAGCCTATTTTTTTAAATGGCTGCAGAAATGTCCATACTTTCTGAATGGCTCTCTAGTCCTTCTAATGAAGGGGTGTGGTCTTTTGGCTTGTGACCACACCCTGCTGCCACCCCTCAATTAATTAATGGGGACGGGTCACCAAGTCCCAGGAGGGGTATAAATATGGCAACCCAGGTAGAGAGCGCTCTCTCTGCGCGGATCGCCGACCTGCCTGGCCTGCCTACGTCTTCAGAGGAGCTCTGTCCGGTATTGTAACCTGTGCCCTTATTAAATTGTGTGTCTCAAATAAACTCCCACATTCTAAGAATAATGCCAACAATGGAACCTTATAAAATGCTCTTGTGCAGCAAAGAAAATAGTTAAACAAGCGAAGAGGCAATCTACAGAGCTTGAGAAATTTTAAATAAATATGGTAGTTTTTAGAAAGGGGGAAGTGCTTGTGTAACATTTCAGAAATGTTTTACAAGATTTTATTTGGGTGTAGTGTGTATACATTTAATCCTAGCACTTCAGAGGAAGAGGCAGGAGGATTTCCCGAATTCAAGGCCAGCTCGGTCTACTTAGTGAGCTATGTAGTAAAACCATGTCTCCCCCACAAAAATGTGTGCTTTCATTAGTTTTTAAGTTGTGTGCATGTGTGTGTCTATGTATGTCTGTGTGTGGGCTTGTGTACATGAGCACAGGTGTCCCTGTAGGCCAATGTTATCAAATCCTCTGAAACTGGAATTACAAGCAGTTGTAAACTGCGTGACTTAGTTGCAGGGGACCGAACTCGGGTCCTCTGCAAGAGCAGTCCACTGTCTTTTGTAATCTCTGAGCTGCTTCTCCGGGCCATTTTGCAGTCTTAGAACGGAGATGGCTGTGTCCATCAGTTGTAATTAACAGTGAACACCGTTGAAAACCAATGTCTCCATAGGAAATGGCCTGTGAGAAGTGGGCTTGGTTCATCAGGGAAAGGCTTATTTGGGGGAATAACGAAGTGTGCATGTGGTATATGGCAGGGGCTAGTTGCCTGTAGGCTGTGCTGCCTTTCCTTCCTAGAAGGTCTGTGGTGTTGCCCGAATGAACACTTATTTCTGACAACCAACAAGAGAAACTCATGACTGACATGTTTTTGTTATTTTTTTTATCTGATAAAGAAAATCTACTAATTGGCTAATTTCCAAATGAAGGGGTTTATTTTCCCTTTGGCTTGTGGACATGATTGTCTCCATTAATTACAATGGGGGTTCTGTGGGCTGAACTCACAGCTAGGAGCGGTATGCTAGCGCAGGGCGACAGAGTCCATAGAGAGGAGTACAGGTCTGTTTAGACACCAGAGTCTGCACTGCGGACACAGGAGGGCTGTTTGAAAGCACTCACAGTTTTCTCTGTTGGTGCTCCACAAGGAAATAAAACAGAAGCATGTTTATCCAAGAGAAAGTTTATGAGACCATTGAAAAGATTAAAGATTGTCTGAGCCCCACCCTGATCATTTTGCGGTGAGTAATGGGGACTTGCAATGATACTCATAGTCTTACAGTGGGGATCCCAACTTCTGCATCTTACACCAAACTGGAAGGTCACGTCAGCTAATGAAAACTTCTGTAACATTAAGAGGAGCAGCCTTCTCTTGAGAAATGGGTAGGAGATGTTATCAAAGAAGCATTTCATAGGTTCTTGTTTTGTTCTAAGAATATGGATCAGAAGTACATAGGCATTTGGACTAAAATTGACACTCATAAGCACTTACAAAGCTGGCTTCATGAATGAAATTTCTCATCCCATGCCATGCCATGCTCTGGAAATGACCAAAGGACTCTGAGCACAGGGACCTGTACTTATAATTTTATTTCACTCTCAAGTATTGTCTTGTTCCCTTTCTGGCACATAGTTGGCATTCAGTAGCATTTGTTGAATGAAGAGTTAATTTATGGGGCAAGGGCTCAGTCAAAGGACTCCCTATGTAAACCTTAGGACCTTAGTTCAATCTCTCAGAATTCATATAAAAATGTCAGGCATGGCAGTGGGTACTGATAATCCCAGTACTGGGGGACTCTCTGGAGGTTCCTGGCCATCCATTCTAGTGGAATTAACAAGCTCAAGGTTCACTGAGAAACTCTGTCTAAAAAAAAAAAAAGGTTTAGAGTGATTACGGAAGGCAGTAGAAATAGGGCAGTGGTGGCACACACTTTAATCCCAGCACTCGAGAGGCAGAGGCAGATGGATCTCTGTGAGTTCAAGGCCAGCCTGTTCTAGAGTGTTAGTTCCAGTACTGGCTCCAAAGCTACAGAGAAACCCTGTCTCAAAAACAACAACAACAATAACAACAACAACAAAACCACAAAAAACAAACAAAAAAAACAAAAAAAGAGAAAAAGAAAGAAAAAGGAAGGCAGTAGAAATTGACCTCTAGTTTCTACGTGCATCGACTCACATATGCATGCCTGCATTCATGCACGCACACACAATTCTCACCCATACCTTGAAATTTCTAATTTAGCACAGATTCTATTCTATATCCAGGTGACTATTCTATTTTTGGCCAATAGGTTATGGATGGAAGTGGTAGCATCATATAAGAACCAATGTTTTCTTTCCTCTCCCTTTGTTCAGAATGAAAATGCACCACGTTCCAGATGGTTTGGTCAATAAGGCCCATTGTCAACATTGGTCCATGAGTCTGCCTGAAAAATGAATGTCTCATTACTTGAGAAGGCTTAGAATTTCACTATAAGAACCCAGAGAAAGGAGAGATAACTATTGGAAAGAGTGGAAAAGAAGACTTTGGAACTGGTGCATGAGTAGGATCATACAAGTGATTGGAAGTTAGGCATTTGGGCAAAAGGAGACTTCAGTGTAGTGTTAACATTGGGTGCCTATGTGCTGGGAAAACTATACATGGATTTGCCGTGTGTGTGTGTGTGTGTGTGTGTGTGTGTGTATGTGTGTATGCTCGCGTGTGTCTGGGAAAACGGCATTTGTCAGACCCTGAGTTGAACTCATTGCTGCAGAATGCCTTCCCCATGAGCTGGCTGTGGATGGTAAGAGACAGCAAGAGGCTCAAGTAAAATGTCAGGGCTTTTCCTTAATCACAGTAATTAGAGGTGAAGTGAAGGGTTCCCTTTCCACTTTGGGCATTCAGCCCTTGCTGTCACTGAATGCCATTACAGGAGCTGACACAACCTTGTAAGGTCTCTTAGACTCCTGCCTTTGGGCTCACGGAGGTCTCTTTGGAGAGACTGAACTTCAGAATCGGTGGTGCAAATAGGAATTATCCAGGCAGAATGAACAAGAGTGGGCTGATGCCACTCTGGTGTATATATTTATGTCTTAAGAAGGAAGCCCAAAGATACCCTCAGTGCAATGGTCTATTTTATGGCAGATTTAGTTCTACAGAAAGTGACAATGAGACCATTCTCCAGGCTTAATTGTTTTGTTAAAATGTCTTCTCTGGGAATTACATATTTCATTTTTACAGCAATGCATGCTGTTATAAACCTTGGATGCTTTGAGAAACCAGCAGGCTAGGAAAAGACCCTTTTATCATCTAGAAAGATTAAAGTTTTCCTCCCCCCACTTCTTGACATTTATTTTAAGATGTGCTAATTAATATGTGGTTTTTATAACAGTTGAGTCTATAAACCCCTTTACTCACTGGCAGAAATAGGCTTTTTGGGGGGATATTTCTCTCAAAGACAAGTGTAAACCAATGAGTCAATCAATTCAATTTCACAATGTATATGATGGATGACCTATTCAGATTAAATAGGATTTAAGTACTTCCAATCGAGTGAATGTCAAAATAGGGGTTTGTTCCTTAAGAAACTCAAGGAACTTGAGGAAACGAGATAAACGAATATTTCAATATAACATTAGATGACATTATACTGTTTACAAAACTGTAAGCCAGGGAAGTGATGAGGCACATGGGTTGGTCTGGTGATGCTCTGTGGTTGGAAAGTTTGTTGCCTTGATAAGGTTGTATCCATGCAGAGGCCATAAGAAAATGGAGTCCAGATGAGAGTTGTGAACTGGGGAGATACCCAGGTAGGAAGAACAAGTAGTGTCATTGGAGGTGGGGTGTACTGGCCTATTTCAAGGATTAAGAAGAGAGACCAGTGTAAATGGGGTGAAAAAGGAAGCGTGATATAAATCCAAAGTCACCATGGGTCAGCTCTTTTAGGGCTGGAATATCAATATATGACCTTCAGCTTTTACTTTGGTATTATGGGAAGCCTCTAGACGTTTTGAAGAAGAGTATGTAGTCTGCCTGCTATGGGCCTACATAGTAACTTCTGTTGTTTAGGTCAGATACCTTTAAAGAAGTAGTTAGCATAAAGTGGGGTCCTATAAGTTGACTTGGATTCAATGAACCTCTTGATTTAGGAAGATGTTAGGACATGGGCACACACATATGCAGAAGAAAGGCTGTATGCAGCCAAAGGGAGGAGTCAGATAGTCATGGAGTCAGTCTTGTCCCTTGATCTTGGACTTCTAGAGCATGAGAAAAAATTCTTGTTGTTCTCACTGCTTAGACAGCTGTACTTTGATAGGGGAGCCTGAGCAGACTAAGACAATGACCTTCTGTAAGGACAGGCATGCAGAATGTGGAGGGAGAGCTGGAGACTTAGGCAGAGTTAAGCTCAGGTTGTCTAGGAAGCCAGGTGAAACTGGTGGGTCTGTGAGAGAAGATCTTATGATGCAAAGTGGTCAGATTTGGAGTCTTTTCTGAAGTCACTTCGAGCAGCGGCTGGATATGAGTTACAGGCTTTGAATCAGTGAAGACGAGCTTGGCTCCAGGGTGGGATTTTTGTTTTGTTTTGGTTTGGTTTTGTTTTGGTCTGAACAATGAACAAAATGAAGCTGTCACATACTGAGATGGACAATGTGTGGTATCAGGTCAAGTGGGGATGTGGGACTCAATGGGAAGTATGAGCTGCAGTTTGAAGGTAGAGGCAGAAAAGTAGTGAGTTCAAGGTTAGCCTTGGATAAATAGAAAATTCTAGGCCCTTCAGAACTTTAAAATGAGACACTATAACAAAAGCAACAGACGGTGTCCAGACTTCCTTATCTAAACCAAGCAATAATAACACAGAAGGGTGAACTGTGAGAGTCAATGAATGAATAACCAGTGCCAGATAATGGGCAAGAGAGGGGCCTTTGCTGACTGAGAACCCAGCTGGCTATTCTGCAGGATGCTCAAATGGATTTGGGGACTTTAGGGATTTAGTCCTGTTCTTCTTGACTTTGGAAGAGTATCTTAGCTATTTATATCTTAAAAGTAAAAGCAACTGGAAACAGTATTCATGCTACTACATAGACTTTGAGCCAGTCTGATTCCTATCTATTTAATTTTATAAATCATATCTCATAGTATATAAACGCACACATTCCATCATGGTTTTGAAAGAATTTTTCAGATGAGTTGAAACATGACCTGCCATTCAAGTTAGATCGTGTTTGATGTTCTCTGACCTGGAATATTCTCGGGTTGTCCCTTCTCTCCTAGTGAAGTTAGTCCATGGTGTTCCTTGGAGTGTGTCTGTGTGGGGGCCGCTATGGAGTGCATCTTTTAAAGCCGCACCTCATAGTGCTGTGGTTACTCAAGGGGTTCTGTCCCTGCATAGTGAGAACTTGCTTCAAGATCCAGCGTGGGCTCCTTGGAGGACAAAGGGCAGAGTGTAGAGATTTCAAAGCTCCATCCCCAGACACACTGATATAAATTTTTGCAGACTGCAATTTTCCAGCTGTGATTTTTCTTATTATTTAGATAGCATATTAAAGTTACAAAAATGTTTTCATGACTACTACAAAGATCTCCTGAATATTTCATGCTTAGAGTCACAATTATTTACATTTTTAGACTGTTCTGTGTGTACATTTACTTTTCTCTGAATTACAGGCGATAGTTGAAGACATCCTGCCCCTAGATATTTTAGCATACATTTCCTTACAAGTAAGTGTTTTGTTACATTAAGATGACTATCATTTAAATAAAGTCTGGGAATTTCACATTAATGGAATATATTATTATTCTAAGCACAGCCCAGCTGTCGTCCATTTTCTTCAATGATGACAATCCTGCCTTTTGTGGCCATTTTCTTCACAACCTCTGATCATATCTAATGGTTACAGATGGCCTTTAATTGTCCCATCCTGTTTCTCTTTGACAGAGAACAGGTTCTCAAGTCTTTGATTCTTTGCCTTGGCCTCATTGAAAAGCAGGGTCTATTTATTTTCTTCACTATCTGTCTAGTTGAGCTGTGACTTTTTCCTATAACCAGATTCGGCTTCTGCATGTTGGCAGGAACAGCCCAGATGGGATGCTATGTCCTTCTCTGGTCAGCCTATCAGATGATAGGTATGTCATTGACCCTGATGTTTGTGGCTTTGCTACACCTTTAAGCAGGTGCTTTCCAGGTGTCTCCATTGTAAATCTGTTACTCCTTTTGTGGTGACGAGTAACTTGTGGGGTGATAATAGAAGGTATACAAACAACATTGCCCTCAAACTGTTACCAATGCTTATTGGTGAATTTCCATGTTTTATTTTAGCTATAAATGACAAAAACATCTTCAAAATATTTGATTTAGGTGCATAAAGTTTATTGAACAGCTCATATAGAATTATTCCTCCCTAGAGGCATTCATGATCTTCTGTGGAACATAACTGGAGTGTGTGCACACTCAAGGCCCTCATTGATATCAATACCTTGATGAACTAAAGCTCTGGGAAGTTATAAAACTAATAGACCTCTTGGGAAGCTGGGAGTGTCTCTTTCAGTCATTATGAATACGTGGAGACCATCAAGCTGGCAGAGCTGTATGTTATGGGATATGTACTATTGACAGGAGCTCATGGATGTTTTAATAAGTGCTATAAAACCTGTCCCTGATAATAAGATTGGCTTGTTTTCATTTGCCTTTTCTTTTCTGAAGTGGAAAGCAGCAGCCTTTAAGTTGCTTGAGAAAACATTTTATGTTCTGATAAATTTATGTATTGAGTAGGTAAATGTGAAAATGTACTTTCAAGCCTATTACATGATTTTCACATTTTAGTGATCATGCATTATGCCTTTTTCCCCCGCTTAGGTTTTCTGTGAATAGCAACTGTGTGATACTGTACAAACCAACTTAAAGTCTAATTATTTATGTGTTAAAATGGTAATTTATGCTAAATAGTGATATCATTGACCAGGAGTATTAGATTAATTCATAAATGATGTCGTATGAATAATAAAATTGTTTTGTCAATATTCTGCTAAATGAAAACAAATAGCTTTCATAGTTCTGACTTCTCTTCGGGTCGTGGGTAGCATAGTTAGCACTTCTGTCCTTGAATGGTACCAGAGTCACATTGGAGCAACCCTGGTCCAGTTGAGGATCCATTGATGAGTAGCTGCTTTCTTCCCAGCCTTTTTCCATCTGTCACAGGCACTCCTGCCATCACAGGAGTTTCAGGGAGAAGTCAAGCCCCTCCCAACACAGTACAGTTCACCCGGACACTCACCTTGAACTCTTAGCAACAAGGGCTTTCTGCAGGACCATGCAGAGTGCGGAGAACTGGCTTCTCTTTGCCCATTAACGTGGGTGTGTCTGGAAGTCTCAAGCAGTTTTGGCAGGAGTAGCACAGACGGGATGTGTGTCCTTCTCTGAGCATCATATCACGGAACAGGTGTCTAATTGTTTCTTTACAGACTCAATCATAATCTGGTGAGAGGCAGTATGAAACAAATTCTAAAGTCTGATTTGGGCATCTTTTCTAAGTATGTACTCCAAAGAGGGTGTTTGTAATAAAAGGCATGGACATGTAGAAAGCCATCAGCATAGAGTGTCATACTATTCTGATGATGGCCCAAGGTTATGTCCTCTTGTACTACAGAGGATATGGCAACTGTTGAATGGGAATGGATACAAATAAAGCTTGTGTTCATGCTTGGTCATATCTTGAAAGATCCTTGGTTTCTTAGTATGGACTGAAAGTTGCTGAGTCCTTGCATGCCCCGGGTATTTGGATCTGACTGGGGGTGGAGAGGGAATGAAGAAAAGATAGATATAGACAGACACACAGAAAAGCTGGGTTTGGGTAGACTGGGCTCTCTGTTGGAGAACCCTCAGTATCCTGGAAGCTCAGTGTGTTTACTGAATCAAATCAGGGAGTGGGACTATTGCATACAGCTGGACAAGGAGGCAGCTTTATAACACTCAGCAATTATGAGGCATGGTCTATGGTATACAGCTGGATCATGGAGGTAGATTAGCTAATCCTCTGTAGGGGAGCAGTCTTCAGACTGTAAACATCCTTGGGGAGAAAGCTATGGTGGACATCTTGTCCTCAGACCGTCAACACTCATGCTTGGTACTCTGAGGCAGGCTTTGCCATTGCCCTCTGAACCTCATTCTTGGGGAAAGTCTTTGCCATTCCTTCATGGATCTGAGGCTCTGGGGCCTTTGACATGGCCATGCCCAAATCAACAGCACACATTGATCAAGGACTTTACTCACCCAGGGCTTCCACCACTTCCTATAGAGTATCATCATCAGCTTGGACTGAATATTACTGCATCATGAAAAATTCCCTTCTGATATGCCACTTTCCGACTTGCTTAGTTTGAGATCCAGTACAGTGTGAGGTAGTAAGTTTATAGTAGTTGATGTATGTATGGCTGGAATGTTGAATACTCAATATAATAAATGTATTTTTCCCAAATGTACATATTTTTTAGTAAAAGTCTCAGTACTTTTTATAGTTTAATCACTATAACTAAATTATAATTTAATCACACAGTAATTTCTTGTATAAAACCAGACAAGGTCTTATAGATCCTCTTTGGGACAATATTCATGGAACCAAGAGAGTCTGGCTGTCATAGTATTGCTTGCCCCCACATATACTGCACCCCTTTGCTGCTTGTTTATTGAACTCATGGGTTAATAGGTCACTGTTTTATTAGGTGGAAGGTTTATGGATGGCTAGATGGTCAATAACATTGACCACTCATAAATCAAATAATTAAGTCAAATAAGACCTATATAAGGTAGGCTAACCATTGCATATAAAGTAATTTCCCCAGGTACTTGGAATGCTGAAATTTATTTTTCTAGACCCAGATCATTCTGGACTTTGTGGGGGTAGCAATGGGTGTTTGTATCATAATAAACACATCAGTGCCTGTAGCTGGGCATTTGTGAGTTTCAGTCACCAAATAGATGGTATGCGAATGCCAAGTTTAGTAAGCTGCTTACTCCCTGGGGGCTTTGCTACAAGGTACTTCTGGATCTTCCAGGACTACAGCAAGAGAACTGAAATCATGCTGCCCACATTCCTGTAGAACATTAACTGTTTCAATACCGCGCTTTCACTGGCAGTCTCCCCTACAGATGAACTGGTTAGTTCTCAGAATTGTTGTTAGTTACCAGAATACCTGGGACAATTGAATAAGAAAGAGAAAAAGGGTTATTTTGGCTTTTGGTTTTGGAGGTTTCAACTCATGTTTTTTTGGGCTTGTGGATGAGGTATAACGCCATGGTGGGAGAACATAGAGAATGGGCATCCAGGAAGCGAAAACAGAGACTGCTGCATCTCAAGTTCCTCTTCATTGGCATACCCTGGCCCAATTTGGTAAACTCCACCTCTTCTAGGTTCTACTCTCCCCCAAGCCTTTATCACACAAGTCTTTGGTAGACACTTAACTAACCAAGTGGAGACTATTTTTAACCTACTTTATATAAAAAGATCAAAGACAGGAAATAAAAAAAAACAGAATTCCCACTGGACCTGGTGCTAACTTTAGTTTCAGATATCATAATGAAAATCCTATTGTCCACCACTCATAAAACCCCTGTGTTGTGTGAAGTTTTGACTATCGTCTCCACACACATTAACTTGGATGTTTGAAATCATAGGCCAGCGTTTCTCAACCTGCCTAATGCTATGACCCTTTAATATAGTTCCTCATATTGTAGGGTCCCTAAATCATAAAATATAATATAAATATCTGATATTCAGGATATCTCATTGTGACACTTGTGAAAGGGTCATTCAACCCTGAGAGGGGTCATGACCTACAGGTTGAGGACCACTACCATACACAGTACACAGTTATGTTCTTTGTTCAATAGATGAGTTGAGTATGGGATATAAAATGATAAGGCTGAAATTAAAAGTGAATCATATTGCCTTCAATAAACTTTAGCATGGAGGAATAAGCCAAGGCGGATATTCAGGTTGCAGTAATCCAACTTTTCCGTAACATATTTAAACACATGTGCACATTCATTGTACAAAAATGATGGGTTTCACTGATATTTTCATCGCTGTGTGTCAGGTACTTTGCTTCTACCAGCCCCTATTATCCTCTCTTGTCAATCTCCCCACCTCTACTGGAAGCCCTCCTCTTCCCAAATTACCCCCTTCTACAGCTCACATTAGAGAAAGCATGACATTTTTCTTTGTGTCTAGCTTATTTTGCTTACAATAATGATCTCCACTTGCATCTACTTCTTACAAATGGGATAGTTTCATTCTTCTTATGGGCTGATGAAACGTCATTGTGGATACTTACACAGCTCCTTTAGCCTGTTATCTGTTGGTAGGCCAGATTCTGTGCTTTGGCTAATGTGACCACTGAAGTGATCATCATGGATGTTCGGGTGTCTCTGCTGTATGCATGCCTGTATTCCTTTGAATACTTACCCAGGACTGTGACACATTTCCTGGGTTTAAATCTAAGATGAACTTATGAAAAGAGAATGATGACTCTGGGGGATATTGTTCTACCAACTTCTGTGTCCCAAAGAGGACAATGGATATTACTCATGTAGTGGTAGTGCATGATGGCCGTTATTCCAAGCTCTTGGGTATGTAAGTGTGCCATTAATTGTCAGTGGAGACCTTGACATGCTCTTATTCTTTTCTGTAACCTACTTAGTAGACAACAGTTTCCTCAGTGCTACAGATGTTCTTCCAGTTCCATTGAAATATAATTGACAAATGGTGATTTTGTGTATTCAAGGTATACAGCATAGCTATGTATACATTCCTACCTATGTATCCATGTATAGACAATGTTAAATGATTGCCAAATGCCAGATATTTAACCCATCCATCACCTTGTGGTTCTCTCTGCCTGTGTATGAATGTGTGCAGTGAGGAGAGTTTTGAGCTATTTCCTGAGCAAATTTCAAGTATACACTCGACTACAATTACTTGATCTCTGGAGCTTACTCATCGTATAAGTGAAAGTGGGCACCCTGTGCCCCATGTCCCCCAGTCTCTTTCACTCTTCCCGTTCTCTCATCTCTGTTTGTAGCACTCACTGTTCCACTCTCTGCTGTCAATGAGATCATGCAGCGCCCGTGTTTCTCTGTGTGGTTTATTTTGTTTGCTGTTATGTTCTCTATGCTCATCCACATTGCAGATAGCAGGATTTCCTTCTTCTTATGCCTGAGTTATATTCCACCATATGTATACATACTGCATTTTCTATACCCACTAGTGACACCTAGGGACATTTACTTCTATATCAAAGGTATTATGAGCAATGCTTTGGCTCTTCACATTACAGACTGAGGCACTCTGAAATCTGACAGGAGTGAAAACAGCAGTTATTAATATTCACTGTTTCTATAAAATCCCATTTGTTCAGTAGCTTGAGTCAAAACATGCACTGTCTAGTAAAATCTGGAGCAGCTCTTTAGTATGTGGAATTAACATTAGTATGTCTTCGTCACAATGGTGATTTTTGTTAAAGTGATTCATAGAAATGTCCAGCTGAAAGCTTTGCAGGAAACCTCTGAAAATCCTCCAGCTTTGCGTAGGTCAGATTGTCTCAGAGGAGTCTGAGGGAAGCCATTGCGTTTGAGCTGCCCACTTGACATCTCAACTATTGAGCAGAGAGAACCGTTGCTGTAAATGAAACTTAGAGAAAGTCGCTTTGAAACTGCATAGAGGGAGCAGACGGACCTTGCAAGGCTCTTGATGAAATCTGCGCTTAAAGCTACAGTCAAATGTCAGTGAGATTTCTGAGGAAGATTAAGAAGCCTGCAGCAGTTCGCCTTCCAGTGAGATATGTAATAAGTTATTGATTTGCATAAAACAATATATAGCTTTGAATGGAACAGTGATTTAGAAAAGTCACTGAGGGCCACCATCTAAAAAAATCAAAATAGTGCTAATAACTGTCATCAAATCTTTTGCAATTTTCTGACTGCTCAAGTAATGAATGCCCTGTAGGAAAGGGGAAAAACACCAGAAAATTCCAATAAACAAGAACAGTTTGAATTGACCAGAATTGCATTACTCAGACAGAATCTTGGGCGGTGGTTGTTTTTCATGGTTCTGTTTCCAAAGCCATCTGTGTTTCTCTAACACAAGCTAGCAGCCCTGTGATTGGCTTTGCCTGATTACCCTCACCAGTGAGGTAGTGTCCTGATTTCTAATCACTCCCAACAGTCCTGATCAAGGTGGCTCAGCAGCAGCTGGGATGGATGGGTCACTTTTTGGTTAAGGGGTCGGAAAGGAAATGAGGATACAAATGATTGGGACTTAAGGATGATTGAGTGAGAGACTCATCACCACCCATCAAGCCAAACCACAAACCCCAAAACAAATCTAGGAAAAGAGACAGTCCCAGATATCTGAGTTCTCACAGCTCGTGTTGAAAACAGGGATCTGTTTTGATGAGTTCTGCACTTGGTACACTGTTTCTTTGTCCTCATCTTTAACTCAGCATCTTCCTTGCTTCTAGTTGCAGGTAAAACGTTTTCTCCTTAGGAGCGTCTCCACCTAAACTAAATCTTTGGTATTATGATCAAAGAGTATTAGGAGAAAATATATTGTAGCACCTGGTGTCCTGTTTACCTTTCATTTTTCCTAGTGACAATGGAAGGAAATAAGGGATGTTTGAGGGGATCAGAACTAAAGAGGTATGCTATAAAGAAATCACTCCCTGGGATTGGAGTGGGGGGGGGATAGGGAGTGACTGGCACTCATGGAAATGGAATGAGGGGTAAAATTACAGAAATAATGCATATACTGAAATAAGAGGGACCAGGAGGTGAAATGTGAGGTCCTGACCCCAGAGAACTCAGGTGTCCATAGTTCCTCCCTCAGGTCTCTCAACACACAAATAATCATTGGTCTAGGTCCTGTTGTCATACATCTGTAATCAAAGCACTTGGGGGATGGAGGCAGGATTGCCAGGGTGAGGCCAACTCGGCTTATATCGTAAGACCCTGTCTCAAAACAGAGAAGCAAACAAATACAGCAGTGTTGATTACATACAGAGTATGTACTTAGGTTTGAGTATAGCTTTGGTTTTTCTTGTGATACAATCTCCATTTTATTTCTATCTTTATCAAAGAATTTTCCCCACTCAATTTGTATAGCTACTAAAGATTACCTATGACAGTCGTCCCCCACCAGTTATTCTTTATTAATTACCAAATCTAAATATCCTATTATTTTTGTAATTTTCAATCTTGTTCTCCATAATATAAACATATTTACTAGTAGCTATTCTGATTTCACGATGAACAATAGAATCAGCCAACACTTTACAATTTACCATGGTATGTCAGGAATGAAAAATAGGCTTTCAGCTCCATTTTAAAAAGAGAGCCCTCTGTCAAATGACTGTTAAAATATAAGAATTGAAGTGAAAATAATTCAGAGAGGGTTATAAAATGGTACATTTGCCAATGATGCTAATTTTGATTTTGTTGGTCAGAAAAAAATTATAGTGTTTCTCATGCCATCCAAGGGCTAATGTCAGGTTTATGGCTCATGGAAAATGTTTTATTTGAACTCCTGGGAAAATTCAAAACTTTATATAGCAAGATGATACGTGAGAAAACAAAGAATCTTGTGTTTTAATTCCATAAAATGGTATAAAATTTATTATTATATCGAAGTTCACAGCTCCCATGTCTTATTTGCTCCAGAGACTTCTCCCACCTTTCTTCTTTTGAAGACTAAAAACACATGTACTATAAAGGTCTTATAAAATGTATGCTATGTGTTTCTTGGAGCCAGAGAGTATAGAGTCAATGCTTTGGGGCTGAGTTAGCATGCAGTTTGGGGAATTGAGGTAGCTGGGGTTAGAGGTGGGTCAAAGTGGGGTTGGTTGGGGGGACTTGATTAGAATAAAGTGGACCAAGTCTGCCTAGACAATTTGTGTCCAAAGAAAAGGAATAGAGATTAAAAAAAATAATTTTCAATTATATGTATGTGTGTGTGTGTCGGTTTGGGTTTATGCATGAGAGAGAAGTGCCTGCAGAGGCCAGAGGGGGGTATTGCTTCCCTGGAGCTGGAGTTTCAGTTGGTTAGGTGCCAAGAATGAATCCAGGCCTCGGCAAGAGCGTTGCATGCTCTTAACTGCCGAGCTAGCTCTCCAGCCCTAGAGCAGAGATATTAACATGAGTTTCATAGGCAAAAATAATGAAATTCCCATCGGGTCTTTCTTTTACCGTGTGCCTATTCCTAGCTGTGTTATGGGGTTGAAGCAGTACAAGGACAGTCAGGGTAGAGTGCCAGGACCAAAACTCTGCCCAAGCTAAATTCAGAAGTAGGTTGGTTCTAGCTTTCTTATATAATCACCTTCATTACTTGTAACGTCTTCATGATACAGATGCTAGTTAGTCTTATTTATAGGCAAGGGGACACAGTGAGTAATTAATCTCAGATCCAGTACCCAAAGCCAGGCCAACTCTGTATTCTGGTCTCTTTTCTCACTTCTAAAAGCAACTTTTAGTGCAGACATGAGTTCCTGTTCTTTCCATTTGAGAGCCCAGTGGCAAGGATTTCTTGACTCCCACTGTTGGTGAGTGATGAGACACTGATCAGACTTTGCTCACCACAGTGTTTGTCCTCAGTTCAAAATATTCTTCATCTCACAAAGAGTTTGAGAAGGCTGGCAGGACAAGACTGCTGCCACACTCCTCCAGATAAAACCATATCAGCAAGAATCAACATCCTTCCCAGGATCATCCAGAGGCTTTCCTGCCTGTCCCTTTTGTAAATGAATGTCTTAGCAAATCAAGACTAGATTGAAGCCTTGGTTCTGGTGCCATACCTTTGCTGCATGGGAACTGGTGAGGTGAAGGGGTGGCAACAGAAATGCGGTCCCCCAACTCTATTCAGCAGGAAAAGCCTTTGAGTCGGCATCATGTCGAGTTGGAGTAACAGACCCTGTAGAATAAACCCAATGCAAACGCAGACACAAGAACTGATGAAGCCCCATGGGGCCCGTTCCAAACTCCACACGAGGGATCCCTTGTCAGCATCCTCTGTCTAGCAGTGGCAGTAAAATGGATTTGAACTCTAGGTTTCTAATCAAATGACTTCAGAATGAATTCTCTTACCCATACTGATTTTAGAGTAAACACATATCCAGTAGAGGAACATTTCTTTCTTTGCAAGTCTCCCTGTAATTCAGGACTCTTGGCAGATAGTTTTCCTTTTAATGCCAGGAGTTATTAAAAATTAATGTTAAGAATAAGAGAAATCAAAGTGTTTGACAGTGGGAAGGCCAGCAAATCCTGTTGTGTCTATGCGGTCAGGATGCCTTAGCATCCAGATTGGTAACTGCTCTGCTGCCATTTGAGGCAGAGAAACTCAGAAAGTGAGAATAAAAGCAACATGAGAGTTGCCATGCTGGTTTTTGTTTGTTTGTTTTCATTTTTTTTAGATTGGATTCATGGTTAATGGGATCCCATGGAAGAAGCAAACTGGTTTGAATGGAGGTATAACAGGGGTGACCCGCCAAGTAGGCTAGACAAGTGTATAACATCACATCCAAGATGACCTAATAGTATGACTTAATAGTGTCCAGTGCAGACTCCAGGATGAGAGTCCTGAGTGTTTTGTTCTGGGGTGGGAAGAAGTTCCCTTTAAACTTAGGATTTTTTTTCTTGAAAGTTCTAGAAACTCTCTGTTATAGCTTAGATGTAAAATATCTCTTAGAGGATCATGTATTTGAACATGTGGTCCCCAGTTTGTATTTCTGTTTCGGGAGACTGCAGAACGTACGGAAAGTATGTCCTAGTTGGAGAAAGTGGGTCACTAGTGAGTGTACTTTGATGGTTTTTTGCCCCCAGTTTCTGCATGGTTTATTTCTGATCCCTTATCTGATGTCAGGTGAGGAGTTCCATCCCCGTGCCTCCACTGCCTCAAACCCTACTATGTCTCCCCTGCCATGATGGGCTGTGAACTCAAATAGTTCCATCCCTAAGTTGCTTGCTACAAGTTATTTAGTCACAGTGAAGAGAAAAATAATAAATGTGAGCCCCTTTTCAAAGACTTCCTCTGTGGCAGAAATATGGTAATGGTAATGACTATTTTACAGAAAAGTACAAAGGGGTTCTAATATGGGGGAAAATGGCAGGTAAGGACCCCAATTTCTATAGGCTGACTTTTTCTGACTCCATTGAAGAAGAGAACCCTGGCTGTAGTAGAGAACCCTGGCTGTAGTAAATTCATTGTCTCCTTACACCCCTCACTTACTTAAACACTGGCTTATGTTAGCATCCTTTGCTGCTGTCATATTGTTTTTAAGTCTGAATTCCTATCCAGCCTTATAGCATCTATTTTGGGCATCCATTAAAAAAAAAGCAGTGGATTCCAGGATTAGTGCAGGGGATCCAACAATCATATGCGCTCACAGTGTACTCGCTGGATATTATAATACATACACATGGGTAATGATTTTGGATTTTATTGTACTGAAAAACATATATTTGTTAACCATATTAGGTCCATAGTGGTCCTTATTCTGTATGTGCTGAAAGTCTAGTGGTACTCATGATTAAATTATTACTATTATTATTATTTTGCGAAAGTATAAAGTAGTTCTAAGACCAGAGAAGGATGGAAGATACTGGAGTCCAAGAATGAGAATCGGAATAGCCTTCCACCCTGAAGACCCCTTGACACTTCATTTGCTTCTTGAGAGTGCAGCCTGATCCTGAAAGGGTGGCCTGTGGAATCGGGTGGCGTGGATTTGAATTCCGCCACTGCTCCTCTGTGTTATCGGAGCCAAGTTCTGTGACTTCTGCTTACTCAGTTTTCTCATCTCACAGATGAGAATAGAGATAGGCAACTTACCAAAATGCTTGGAACACAATATTTAATATAATATCTGTATATGCATATATGCATTTATACGGATATCCATACGTTCTTTATTGAATTTGTGCTTTAACCATTTCATACATATATAACATGCAATTTGAATTTTAATAACCACCCCAAATTTCCTTTCCATCTCTAATACCTCCCATGAGAGCCCCCAAATTCATTACTTTTTCTTGAAGCTTTGTTTGAGTTTTGGGACCCACTAAGTCTCTACACCCATGGGTTTGCAGCTGTCTGCTGAAGCCTGGCTGGCCCCTCAGTGATTGCACAGCTAAAGACAATGACGGCCTGTCCCCCAGGATCCACCAGGAGTCAATACTTCATCAGGGAAGGCTATGGCCCTGCAAGCTCCTCCCTGACTCAGGGTTGACTGCAGTTTTTAAAAGAGCAGCTGGAACTTTTCTTTAGGAGGTCAAGAGTTTGCCTGCTGTTTGACTGGTCAGAGCACCTGTCTATGCCCAAGAGTTCTCAGAGGAATGTGGAGAGGAAGGGTTTTCTTTTACATTATGGATAAGGCGCTAAAATGAAGTTGATGAAAATGTTTATAATTTTTTTCTGAGTGAACAAACCCAGCTTGCACTTTAAATTTTTTTCTCTTTTACTTTTTTTTTTTTTTAAAAATATAAAGGGAGACTGGAGAAGCCAAAGGTGTCTAGGCAGACCTGCCTGACAGTGCAGGGTAAATGCACTGAGACCGCCAAGCATCCAGGCTGCAGGCTCCCTCGGGTTGCCTGCCTGCATCCTTCGACCTTGACGACAGGTTCTGGCAGACAACCCAGCAGCTCTCACAGTCCATTAACACAACAGATGCAGGCACACTCAAAGCCAACTGCTGAAATCGGGTTAATTTCAGCCTGGTCTACTGTTGGCCTCTTACAGCCCAGACCAGCTCCGCCCAGAAATCTGCAAGGTTAGGTCACGGGGATACTTCCACTAATGGACATTCCTCAGGACGTCTGGGTGGATGGGAAGTTCTGTTTAGGAGCGGAACTGTCACTGTAGGATTAGGATAAGGAAGTAAGGACAGAACATAGAAAATTAGCAGGCAAATGTGCTGCAGTGGAGTCTGGTGAACGGGAAAATGTCTTAAGCCTGATTTGTGTTCATTTCCCCAATGACGCAATTGTTTGAGCAACAGTGGACTTCACTGGTTTTGTGACTGGACTTTATTTTTTATTTTTT
>JAQHUG010000292.1:547090-570916 GCA_028555095.1 Dicrostonyx torquatus
GTTTAAAGTCGATTTCTTCTACTTCTTCCAGATTAGGTTGCTCAGGTCTTCTTGTTGCACAATCGCTGGATTCTGGCATTGTCTTGTTGCTTTTTAGGTTGATGGAGGAATTCCTGGATTGGCGCCTGCCCATCTTTTCCCCTCCTCACTCTCCTCCAGTGGGGGTGGCTAGATCAGAAGCCCTCTCCAAGGGCCTGCCGCACTCAGCTGGGCCCTTCTCCTCCGGTGGGGCTGGTTAGATAGGACGCCCTCTCCAAGGGCTTACCTCAGTCAAAAAGGGCCGACTTCTCCTCTGGTGGGGGTGGCTAGATCAGAAACCCTCTCCAAGGGCCTGCCACACTCAGCCAGGCCCTTCTCCTCCAGTGGGGGTGGCTAGATAGGACGCCCTCTCCAAGGGCTTACCTCAGTCAAAAGGGCCGAGGGGTGGCTAGATCAGAAGCCCTCTCTCTTGTGACTGGACTTTTATGAAACAATAAGGCATGTGTGATTTGACAGCCGTTCCTGTGTACACATAGAGGGAGAGGTAAGGAATGGTGGTGCGATTGTTCCCAGCCAACTGCACTTGGGTTTTGCCCATTTGTCTTTATCTCCGTCTGCATTTGCCTTCCTTGGCTACTTACCCATGTTTGTCTTTACTGAAGGGAAGTACAAACAGCTAGGCTTTCTTCTGTGACTTGGAGTTTAAATGATCAAATTCACATGTTGGAAATGAACAGTTGGAAAGCTGATAACTTCTATGGTGGCATCGACACAGCCCCACAGGAAAATGCCTTTGTGTTAGCAGGAGGGGACAATGGTGTTTGCCTCTTCCACTGCTGGGTTTCTCGTGACAGTGTTCTTCTGGCAGCCAGGTCTCTGCCCACACTCTCCCATGTCCTTGGTGGGACCCCTTACTTGTCTCTTTCTCTCCCCAAGCCTCGATTTAGTGCAGTTCAGTGATGTCCATGTGCATCCGTTCAGTGCTGGATGTGTGACTAAGTGATGATTATGCGGGATAATGCAATCTGGTCCTCAGCCCTAAGGGGTTCATAGTCTAGTATCAGGACTCCCTGCTCCACAGGGAAAGGAAGCAGCAAAGGAAAGAGAATAAATCCCAAGCAAGTCTCATTGCTCTGAAACTCCTATCTGGAACCTAAACTAAGGGTATGTGGATACATGGCTAGATATGAAAAGTGGGCCAGTCAGTTAAAAGGACAAGTTCAGGAGTGAGACAGGGTCCCCTGTGTACTACTGGGTGGCTTGAAACTTACTTCGTAGAATAGGCTGGCCTTGAACTCATAGAGACCCACCTAGTACTTTCCCCCAGGTGCATTAGAGGTGTGTGCCACCACATCCTGCCAACAGCAATGCTGACCACGGATAAGAGGCTGAGCTTTAGAATTAGACAGGCTTTGCTTGGAATCATAGCTCTGCCTGTCCTCACTGTGTGTCTTAAAAATGTACCTGCTCTCTCTGACCATCAACTTCTGCATTGGCCAAAGCAAGAAAAGAACATGTAGAGCTGTTGAATGAGATATTGCCAGGGTCGGGCACATTGCTTTATACAGTGATCATTAGCATTGTTGAGCTCTGTGTGTTTTTGGATGCACTTGCTACTGTCTCTGGGAAAGGGAACTTTGGTCATGGGAGGAGGAGTGAGCTGGAGCAGGTACCCAGGGATCAAGGTGAGAAGGAGGAGGCTGGAGGCTTGGGAAGCATCCTCATTTTGGCAACAGCTGGGCTTTCTCTTTGCAAAGAGAAATGGTGTGTTTACCCAGCCAGAGAACCAGGCTGTGGCCGTTGGAGAGCTTTTAAATGGAGCCTTGCAAATGTGTTCTGTGCAGCTGGCGATAATGAGATTCATGCTTCTCCGGTGGTAATCCTCCACTAGACAGCATTTGAAATCTTTTTCCTATTTGGTACACAGACCCGAAGTCCAGGATATACATATTTCCAAGTGTCATTTTTAATTTAATGCATGATTGAACATATTACCACTGGCACAGCTAAATAGTTAAACTAGAATCCATCAATTTGTCCTGAGTTGTTGACATGCAGGGTAACGCTACGGTTAAATTAAATTTAAATATAAGAGCGAGAGGGAGCTAGGCTTCCTGGCAGCCTAGGGCCTGCATTGCCAGTGAGGCCTGGCTGCAGCAGGAAGGGAGATTTGAAAATACGAGGTGCGTCTCTGCCTGCCCTTGGGCATGGCTCAGACAGCGCTGATTCTGCTGCATTCTGGTTCTTTTCCTGCCAGGTGTCTGAGTCTGACAGGCAGGCACTGTGAAAATGCAGAAGAAAATCAGTGTTAATAGGAAAAACCTGGCTTGCAAATTGTACCATGTCAGAAACAAAACATATTTGGGAGACCCCAGAATGTTTGAGTTACAGAGATGGGCCAGAGTTTTGGTCCAGTTCAGACAGGTTGGGTAAACTGTCTCAAGAGCAGTTGGGCCGTGGACTCTTGAGTAAGTGCTCTTTTATGTGTCTTTGTGCTTTGTGTAAAGTTGTGACTGAGTGATGTTTTATGAGAATCTAGACAAATAGAAGAGCCACTCGAAGCTAGTTTATCCATATAGTAGAGATGGGTAGTAGAACCTGCATCATAGGGTCAGAAGATTAAATGAGTTACTAGATGAGAAATAATGAGAACTGTGGTTGGTGCTTGTGGGAGATCAATAAGCACCAACTATTCTTGCCACAACAGCATAAGTAGTCCATTTTTATTATTGATGAAGCGCTTGCTCAGAATGGTTTTTCCAGGAACAAAAACCTATTTTTCCTCTTGGCTTATTTTAGTCAGCACCATATACTTCCAAGATGACTGGTGTTTTTATCTCCCAGGACTCCAGGGGCCAATTTTCCCTGACCCTCCCAGTTTGTTGTGATTCCAGTGTTGTTGGTGTGTCTCCACACCTTCCAATTGCTGCATTCATCGTCTCAGGATGGCCTTCCCTAGCCCTTGTATTCTCCTGAAGACACCAACCCCTGCCTTTACAGCTCACATGAAGAATCCAGAATTTCATCCCATCTCATCCTTTTATCTCATGGCGAGACTCTAAATTAGCTCTGCAAAGACTCACTTTTATAAATAATGTCAGTACTGTGATGTGGGCACACCTTCTAGAGGCTCCTATTCCACTCAGCTTGTCACTGATGGGATGACCCCTGGCTATTAGAAATGAAATAGAATTAGGAAGATTCAGGCCTGCCTTGGCCTTGATTGAACTTTGAGCTACTTCACTATAGAGTGGGCAGAACTGGTTGAAAGAAAATAAATATGACTGAAAAGATTTTATAGGAAGAGATGTGGCTTGTAACTTGTAAATAAATAAAGTGGTCTCCTGTCCACCCACCCATCTACCCATCTGTCCATCCATCCATCCATCTATCCATCCATCCATCCATCCATCCATCCATCCATCCATCCATCCATCCATCCACTAGATCCTAATTTGGAGCCTCCAATAGCCCTGGAACTACTATGTGCTATGCATAAGAGACTCAAAGATGACTATGATTCTGTTTCTATCCTTACAAAACCAAGAGTCTAGACATACATAGATGCATAAATTAAAAAAAATCATCAGAGCCATGCTTGAGCTGTTATCAGCCTAGTACATAAGTAGAGAAGAAACATGCAATCAGGGATGGGCTGCAGGGAAAGGAAGTCTAGGTCTACTCTGTGTCAGGTCAGGCTTCCTAGGGGACAGGAAGTGACACTGAGTCAAACCTGAGAAAAGTTCCAAATCATAAAAGCAAAGGTGGTGTGGAGGAGAGGGGAAAGACTTAGGGGATTGATGGTAGGAGAAAAGACAGGGGTGAGTTCACAAACATGGAGACATAGAATCATTCCAACAGGGTTCTTGGAACATGGAGGGGGAGGGGGAGTTACTTGCTGAGCCCACAGAGGAGGGAAGGGCTGCTGCCATGGCTGCTGCTGTGTTAAGCAGATAGCAGGGTTTTATATCCTATAGGAAACGCTTGGAGTGTGCTGAGTCTTCTTAGGGAGGCATAGTTGCCTTGTAGAGGCCATACTCTTGACTCTGTAGAAGACATCTGAAGGAGGGTCCATAGTGAGGAAGTCTGTGCAAAAGCTCCATTAAGAAGGGACAAAAACCCAGATTTACTTACAGGGTATTGCAAGAGAAGAAAGCCAGTGGGCTCATGCACTCAGACTGGCAACATTTGGAGGTGGGGCACACAGGAGTCTGTGTAAGGAAGCAAGAAGTCAGGTGGCAGAATGGAAAAGGATCAAGTGTGGGTGCTGCCCAGTGTTTGCAAGCAGAAGAGCTGTGATGGGATTTGCATTGAGGGAAAGGGGTGGAGGATCCTTCCAGGTTCAGACTGTAACTTTGCAGCCACACTCCGCATTCCATTGCTGTGGGCTTGTGTCCCCTGTGTTCAGAACCTGCGAAAGTAGAGCTTCTTGTTGAGGCAGGGATGGGGTCTGGGTGGGGGAGTACATACTTATTTCCTGGAATTACCTACGTCTCTCTTACCACACTTATCCCATACACTTTCAAGTTCCACTTGTCCCCATGCTCTCTGCAATGTCTTCCCTTACCATGTCACCTTTCCATCCTCGCCGTTCTTCTGACCGCCTTTCACTTCAACCAACTATTTTATTGGTGAGACACATTTGTTTAACATTTTCATTTACTTTCCCCCTTACTAGATTTAAAATTCCTTGGAGGAAGGCAACTTGAGATTCTGAAAGTTTCTAAAGAGAGAATAAGATGGTCTGAGTTACAAACCTACTTTCTATATTTATCAGCATGTCAGTCACTCTGAGGGAGTCACCGAGGATCTATTGGTCTCAGTTCTTAGTGCAGACTCCTGGGTGTCTCTGCCTGCATCACAGACTTGCTAAGATCAAATGAGGCACCGTGTGACAGCATGCCACATCAGCAAATCCCTTCTGCCTCTTGGTACCCAGAAACCAAAACTTTATCGAAAAAGCCAGCTTGGATAAATGTAAAGTAATAGACGTCCAGAGGTGAGGATAAGAATTTATGATTCTCAGATGCCTTGAGGATGTAGTAGTTGGTCTAACATAGACCCAGAAAGCAATGCAAGGAGATGTTCTATTTTAAAAATTAAAAAGTTAGATATACTTATTTTTTTCATTACTGATATTCTTTTACTTATTTGACAGTTACTACAAGTAGGATAACCTCTGTGGACAGACTTAAAGTAGGGAAAGGAAGTTTAGTTGCATGATTTTACAAAAAAAAAGTTAATGTGACTGTTTATATTTTGGGTAATGAAATAAGAATTCTTTAGCTATAAACTACATTACTCACTCCTGTATGTAGTAATAGCTTATGAAATAATAAAAAGAACTTGAACGTTTGTAGTATTTTATATCACTTGTGCTAGAGAATTCATTAGAAAGAAATTTAATTAAAATTTATTATATTTTTAAAAAATGAGAATGGGGATATTACTCAGTAGGTCAGAGCACTTGCTGGGCAAACATGAGGACCTAAATTACAACTCCTAGCGTCAGTGTAAAAAGGCAGTTTGGGCCACATGCACACCTAGCGTTGTGAAGAGTAGACACCAGAGGATCACTAGGTGTTCCTGTTGTCAACCCAGATCCAGGCACAGATGGAGACTCTGTTCAAGGTCAGCAAGTTCAAGGTCAAGTGATAGAGCAGGACAACCAACATCCACTTTTGGCCTCCACATGCGTGTGTGGGTGTGCATACCGGCACATGCATGTATAGCATGGATAACACATACATGCGGTGGGGGACAGGGGTTGGCAGAGGAGAGAATGCCCGAAACCTTGCTGGCCTCTTGCAGCAGTTTTCAAGCCAGCCTCCTTTGGGATGGTCCTGAAAGGCTGGGAAACATTATTCTGAGCAGTAAAATGTGTCAAATGTCCTGGTTGGAGCATTTTAAAAAATTGTAGCTTTCTTTTGTTTTGAAGCTAAAAATCAGTAGGTCCAGGATAAAAGACAACAAGGTCTAGTAACATTAGTGGCTGGCCAGACCTGCCAGTTTCCACCCTTCCCTGTTCTGTGGAGCACTTAGAGATAGGGGTCGGCCAGCCCCTAGCATGACATCTGTCATCACTCAGTCACAAGCTCTGGCTGTGTGGGGACAGCCTTCTAGCCACAGAAGAGCTGATGAGGGTGAAGTTTGAATCCATGCTGCATGTGGCCACTGTCACAGGGATGCAGATTTAAACACTGGTATTTCTGAATGTCCTTGGCCCCTGGTCTAGGATAGCAGTGGTATTTTATGATTCGTTCATTTTTAGAGCAACAGTGTCCCCAGGCCTGCAGCCTCTATTTCTCTCTGGAATGGGATGGGACTATTATTCTGGGACTGGTCATGCTATAATTGGACTCCATAAAAACAATTTGTGTGTGTGTGTGTGTGTGTGTGTGTGTGTGTGTACATGCAAGTCTAAAGACAGCTTCCAAGAGTTGATTCTTTCCTTGCACTGTGGGACTGGAGATCAAACCCAGGTCATGGGATCCAGGGATCAGGCTTGAGCCATTAGGCCTGCACAAAAAGCCTCTTTGCCTGATGAGCCTTCTCACCATGGCCAACAAAGCTCCTGAAGAAGACTTTTATATCCTGCCCTCTGATAATATCAGAATTTGGGAATATTCTGGATCCAGAAGGGGCTTTCAAAGCACAGACAGCTAATGAAACTATGAGCTGGGACAATGGGGGAAGTGGATCAGAATATGTGTGGCTTATGACAGTGTAAGGTGCCAGGATATCCTCCTGTGGCCACTGGGCAGTGAAAATTACAAATTCGTTTACCTACGGTCTCTCTCTCTCTCTCTCTCTCTCTCTCTCTCTCTCTCTCTCTCTCTCTCTCTCTCTCTCTTACCACGGGTAGTGCTAGGTGTGTTCTCTACTACTGAGTCTCCCTTGCAGCCCAGGAAACATTCTTTTAGTCTAAGCCTGCTCTTTTATTCATGAGCAAAGGCCCCCGGGAGAAGCCAGTTCCTCTGCTTTTATTCACACTTGCCTTAGTGTGAATGAGTCTATCAGGTCACTTCCTGGCTTTAATTTCACTGTTAGAAAGAAGAGGGCGAGAAGGATGTTGGAATCCCAGAGGGGTATGAGGAAAAGAGCCACAGCGAGGATGAATAGAGCAGACACTATTACATGTTTTTCTTGGACTCTGCACTTTAAGGAAAATCAGGACATCTCGGATGATGCTTACAGAAAGAAGGGAATGGTTAGAATTCTGCTCTCACAGAGAGAAAACAAACGGCTCATTGCTTAAAATGCAGCAGCAGTTCGTGGATTAAGTTCTCGGGATCCTTTCATTACGTGTTTTTTTTTTTTTCCTCTGTGTCAACCAAAGTCTATTACTAATATTATTAATATTATGAATAATATAATATATAATTATAGCATTATAATAATATAATACTAATACCTTTTCATGTGTTTCCTCTAAAATAATAAAGCATTTCATAGCTTAGTTCCCTTTCTCAGCTCTTCCACCATCATATGAAAGAAACAAAGAATTCCCTCAAAGTTAAGCTAAGAGGATTAATTAATACAAAATACAATATTTATACCTCTTAAAGGTGTGTTCTGTAGACCCTAGGGGAATAAATATTATTATGGTTCCTTTATATCCACCAATTAAAACCAATTTGACTCTTGTGAAAACAAAACAATGAGAAACCTAGAATCATTGAGAAAAAAATAAGTTGATGATGGTTTGATGGTGTAAAACCTTTAAATAGGATGATTTTTTTGTTGACAAGACTGGTTTAGTGTAGGGTTCAAGAATTTTATTTGTCAACAAGGTAAAAAAAATGAAGTCGGGCGGTGGTGGTGGCGCACACCTTTAATCCCAGCACTCGGGAGGCAGAGGCAGGAGGATCTCTGTAAGTTCGAGACCAGTCTGGTCTACAAGAGCTAGCTCCAGGACAGGTTCCAAAGCTACAGAGAAACCCTGTATCGAAAAAAAATTTTTTGGGGGGGCTGGAGAGATGGCTCAGCAGTTAAGAGCACTGACTGCTCTTCCAGAGGACCCAGCTTCAATTCCCAGCACCCACATGGCAGTTCACGACTGTCTGAAAATGCAGTTCCATGAGATCTGACACCTTCACACCAATGCACATAAAATAAAGTTAAATAAATCATAAAAAGTAAAGGGAAATACTTTAAAAAAACGAAGTTAAGCAGTCATTAAATTCAGTGGCAAATAAAATTCAATTACAAACAAGTCTTAGCTAAAGGAAAGACCTTTAGAGAAGAGAAGAAAGGAAAGAAGAGAGAGGGAGAGAGATAAATTATGGAAATTGGATGCAGTGCTTATAGAAGTCTAGAGGGCTCAGTGATTCTCCATAAGCTAGAGTCCAGGGATGAAGATGCTGTTAAGTGTGCAGTCAAAGACCCTTTATGATAAAGGTCTTAGAGAGACTAGGGATACATGGATCATATCTAAATATCATCAAAGCAATATACAGCAAAGTTCTTCCCTCTCCATTTAGGTCTTGAGATCTCGTCTGTCTGCTTGTGTGCGCCTCCAGGGTCCTTTCTGACTGCTTTCAATGGCGTCTGTCTTGTTACCCATCTGCAGCTCTGTTATAGGGCTAGTTAGAAGTCTCTCGGTATTCTAGCCCATCTGTGTTCTCTCATTTTGTTCAAACAAAGCCATGTGCTTTAAGTTACTCAGAGGATACGTTCCTGTAAGCTCTCTAGGAAGCTGTTTCCGTCTTACCACAGCCCATCTCCCTCCTTGTAGAACTTGTCTCACCTCTAGAAAAGCCGAGAATAAGGAAGCCATCTAAGCCCATGCTTTTTGCATGGGCTCTTGGAGACAGACGCTGGACCCAGGTTCAGGAGCATCATGTCCCTGAGAGCAATGCAGACAGTTTGGGGGCGGGCCCACATTACTCCCCGTTACACATAACTTTGAAGTTTGCAAAGCTGTGTGTGGGAACCTGCTGTTAGAAATCACGTTATCTGATCATGGGATGTGGGCCTAAAACACCCACAAGCTGCTTTGAAATTTCTCCTCCATCTCTTCATTTCTGCCAAGCTTATTTATTTATTTAGGACAAGAGTACTGTGGCCTACTAATGTGTCCAACCGAACGATTAAGATCGCAGCTCTATGGAGAAAGGAAACCATGTGCCGGGGGCTCCTCATGGGCGTCTCCTTGCGCTCACCTCATCTGCTCTCTTCAGGGGAGAGCGTCCTGGTAGAGGTCAACTCAAAGTACTAACAGTCCCTCATAGACTGAAAGAGATGGCCGTGGGTTGTCACTCGACTGTGACCAAGGAGAACAAAAGATTTAAAGGACTCCCTTGTGGCTTCACTGAACTTTGCCTGCTCCAGGAAGAGATTGTCTCCTTCATTTGTCTCTGCAAGAAACAAAACAACTCACTATAAATACTGGCATTAAAAAATGTCGACTCCTACCTTTCTTCTATTACTCCGGTTGGCTCTGGGCTGACTGACACCTAAGACGTTCTCACGCAGTATTGATTTTTATTTTCCTTTATGGCAGGTGGAGTTTTCACCCTAATCCCAACCTGTAGGCCTTTTGACGAGCTGCCATTGACAAGAGGCTGCGGCCTTCAGAGTCTAGATCCTTTCTCTTGCCTGGCTGTTACTCTGCAGAGCTCCTAACACCCTGGCCTCCTTTTCAAACAATGAGCAGCTTTGTGTACCCTTCATAGTTATAAAGCACTTCTTGGGTGTTTATCTTTCAGCAGATAGTTCCTGCATGTGCTAGCAGAAACCTGATACATTGGTAGGTATCAGATGAAAAGAGAGTCAGAGTTTCGGTAATAAAGGAGTTTACAGTCAGGTAGGAGAACTGATAGGAAGCACAATTGATAAAAACTCAGGGTCAGAACTTTGGGTTCGACCTGAAGATCTAAAAATCAAAGCAGCCAGCCACTGGCTCTTACCTCAACCTCAGTCTGAAATGGCGATCTTGCCTCTGGGAATCTCAGAATAAGACTGTGTTTGAGAACTGTTTTCTCCCGTTTTATAATCCTATCGAGGGCTGGGATTAAAGGCATGCACCACCGTCATTAAAGGCATGTGCCACCCAGTTTCTATGACATCTAGGGTGGCCACTGGGATTAAAAGTGCATGTCATTATGGTTACTGAGATTAAAGACTGTAACCTGGTCTGACCAGTGGGACTATTTTACTCTCAGATCTGCAGGCAGGCTTTATTTATTAAAATGCAGTCGAAATGCCACTACAGTGGTACAAGCACAAGTCCACTCCTGGGTGTATGTAGCTTCCAGGTGTGATTGGTGTCGTAGCGAAAGTGCGGTGAGAGCTCAAAACTGGAGACTCTGGTTGCTGTGGGGGCTTCCTGCAGGAGGCAAGGGTCATATCAAAGGCATTTTTCGCCTTTATCTTTAGGTTTTATTTTAATTAATGGCACACTAGAGAGTCAATAATGAATTGAAGCTTTTAAAAATGAACTCACTGGAGTGTGGAGTACCAGCCCTCATTACTGATAACATTTTGTTCATTCACGTGCTTAACTGAATAATGTGGTTTGAGTCCTGGCGTGATCACACCCTAGGCCAGTTCTCTACTGCTAAGCTGCCTCCCACCTCTGTCTCTCTTTAGAGCACATCTGACCAAGCTTCTCAATTTGTCCTTAAACTCAGTCTGTAGCCCAGATCCCTCCTGCTTCAGCCTCACGAGGAGTCAGGATTACAGGCCAGCACCATCCAGGAAAGGAAAAGAGCACCCTGATATCAGTCGCCCCTTCATATTGTGTTTTCATTGTGAAAGTGCTAGCTATTCTACAAAGATGATGACGTTATGGAATGTGGTGATGTGGTTTAGGACAAAGGGTGAGAGGATGACTTTGCCAACATTAAAGCTCCGAGCTAACAGAGGAGGGACCTTTCTCTTCTATGCTTTTGGATAATTCAAGGTGACCAATGAAAATAAGGAGCTGGTGCAGAGAAACGATACTGTTTCGGGACCTGACTTGGGAATCTGCCAAGAAAAACTGTGAAATCCACTCCCTGGAAATGTCAGGCCTAATGGATTGTCTTCCAAAGACTCGGAGAAGAGAAATGTCTTGGATAGGAACTGAGCTTGGAATGGGCCCAAGAATCTGGTTTCCATCAAGTCCCCAGGAATTGTCAATGTTGCTGGTCCTGCTAGCACCTCCTAAGAACCGTCTCCTGCTCTCTCTTCCCTTGGTCTCTCCTTGCAAATTTCTCCTATGGATACGTTATTTTACTCATACTTCTTATTGCTTTTTCTCTTTTCTAGAACTGTCCCAATGCCAACTTCCACCTCAGGTCATGACTTGGTGTTGTCTGTCATAAATGAAGCAAGGACAACAGCTGGCTCTGCTTCTCTCATCTTGGCATCTGTCCACAGGATTGGGCAAGCAAGTAGGACTCTACAACATCTAGAAAGGATTCCCCTTCTCCCGTGTGTTTCATGGTCTCGCTGTGGCTGAGTCCCATGTCCTTTTCAATGTTGTAATGGTTTGCATTCTCGCAAGTAGCTTTAGCCTAGCTACCAGGCTAAGAAACAAACCCGTACTAAGCTTCCATGGTTGCCCTTCTGGAGTAAAGTTCTGTTATAACGTCAGTAAAATAAAAAAGTTGGAACTATTGAAAATTAGCTTGCAGACTCATCAAAGGGTGCTTCTGCATTATGCAGAACTACAGTACTCATAATGGCCCAGGATGGTGCTGTCTATAACACAATGCACATTTGCAGTTTAAAATTTTCTACCAGCCATTTGTTTTTTAAGTTAAAAGCAATGGGGAAAGCATTGTCTTTAACATGCTATATCTAAAACAGTGTTCCAGTAGGTTATCAGCATAAAAGTTACTAAGGAAAAATGTGCATTTGCTATACCAGGTTTATCCAAGCCAGTGTGCTCTGATATCGATATGATGATAGTGATGATATCCATGAGCACATTTCAGATGCTCAATAGCCACATGTTAGTGTTTTTTTTTTTTTTTTTTTTTTTGGTTTTTCAAGACAAGGTTTCTCTGTGGCTTTGGAGCCTGCGCTGGAACTAGCGCTTGTAGACCAGGCTGGTCTCGAACTCACAAAGATCCGTCTGCCTCTGCCTCCCGAGTGCTGGAATTAAAGGCATGCGCCACCACCGCCCGACCTGTTAGTGGGTTTTGAATCACACAACATGAACATAGCATGGTTCTCTAGTTTCCCTTTGACTAATGAGCTTAAATAATTTGATTATAAAGTTAACATGGTCTTTCAATGTTCTTTAGAATTCCATGTTTTGTAGATATGCAGACTGAGTTAGGGAAAGAAAAGGTGATACCCAGAACCCATGGGGTCTTTTGTATTCACAGACTGCCTCCTTACAGCCCCTCCGGGTGGTGGCGGTGTGACTCACAGGATACACTGTCTAGACAAGGATCAAGACAATCTTTGCCAAGGCTGTATCCTGGGCTTTGCCTCTGATTTGAGATAAGATCAGTCTCAAATTCTTCCTCTGACAAAAGAACTCGCTAACTTGTTCTTTGATTCATCCAGCCAGACATTCATGGATTTGACAGTCTGCTACCTACTATCCAGAGGGCATGCAAATATACTCCAGGGAAACCATCCATAGAGAGACAGACAGTCATTGTAGAACTCACGGCAGCATGGCAAAGCAGTGTGTCACAGACTCCACTAGGGTGTGTTCTGGCTTCAAGCAGTTCTGAGACCATGGAGGAGGGACCAATTAAAGCAGCTTATTTTATTATTATTGTTATTATTATTATTATTATTATTATTATCAGCAATACAAAGCAAAGCCTTCCAGAATGGCACAGATTCCTGAGAACCAGGCTCAAATTCAGACCTTCACTCATTTGTATAATATAAATGGTTATCAAGCTTGCTTTAGGCATATCAGTAAGCATAGTAATACGCAAGGGACAGTAGGGAGAAACATACCTAAACCAGAGCATTGAAACGAAAAATAACTGCAGAGAGCAAAAGACATCGGGGGGTGGGGGAGCAGAGAATGACGATGGCTGCAGAGTTCTGTTCTCATTTTCCTTTAGACAGGAACTCAGTATGGTCCAGGCTGGCTTCAAACTCACAGTCTGATGCTAGCCTCTTGAGTGCTGGGATTATAGATATGCACCTATAATGCCCAGCTAGGAAGTGTTTTGATCCTGGTACATGTTAATGAGTCCTTCTGGCTGATTTACTCAGCAGGAATAACCCTGCGTGAATTATGACTCAAAGCCAGATTGATTTTTCCTCACACAAAACCCAGAATGAATATTGGCTGATCCATCACCAGGTGGCTCTTTGGTGGTTTTGGGTCCCTGGCCCCTCCCCCTTGTAGCTTCCCGGTATTTATTTAACATGCCATTTCCATGGTAACCATGCTCTTGAGCATCAAAGTTTTCAGGGGGATTAACAAGCCTGCCAATGATGCCCATAATTTATCATCAATGCCACTTTTAACTGCAAAGGAAACTAGGATACTAGATCTATTGTACAGATAAGGTATGCCCAGAGAAATCTGTGTGCCCAGGTAAGAGAGGCTACTGTGGCATGTATTAGAATTTTGATGTGTGCTTCCTACATTTTGTCTATCCATTTTCCTCTCAAGGGACATTTAAGCTGTTTTGCCTCTTGGCTGATTGACTTTAGGAGCACTGATGTTCAAATAGCTGCCTGAGAATCTACTTTCGGTTTTGTGGGTATTTTTGTCACATGCCAGAAGTAATTTTCAGATCACATGTTTATTGTTTAAATGCTTGTGCAGAAGTAACTACTGCTTCCCAAAATGATTGCCCGTTTCATATTCTCACCGGCATTCCATAGCATTCCAACTTTTCCATATCACCCCAAGCATTCATAATTTCTGGATTTTCTTCTGTGTTTGTTTTTTTGCTGACACCGCCTTGCTGCAGATAAACAGTCATCATAATGGGTGTGAAACAACCTCTCACTGAGGTTTGGATTTGCATTTCCCTAATGGTTTATACTGCTGAATACCTTTGTATGTATTTATTACTGTTTGTATGCTCTCCTTAGGAAATGTCTATTAAAGGTCTTTGCTCATTAGGTTTCTAAAATACTCTTAGTACATGTGTTTATGTGTATGAGATGTGTGCTTACATGTGTGAGTGAGCATGTACATGTGCTATAGAGCTTGTATAGAGGACAGCCTTGGGTCCTCATCCTCATCTTATTTGAGTCACGGTCTTGTGTTTTTTGCTACTGTGACTGAAAGACTAGCTAGCCTATTAGCCCCCAGAGATGCTCCCGTCCCTAACACCCATACTGATATGAGTGCTGGGGTGAAAGGTGTAAGCTACTGTACCTAGCTTTTTATTGGTTTCGGAGTCCCCCAAATCATCATGCTTGCCCAGCAAGACGTTTACCCTCTGTGTCATCTCCCCAGCCCTGGTTAAATATATTTCCCTTTGTACTGTTGAAGGCATTGAGGCTGTATTGTAACTATAGTGTGAAGGCATTGTGTAGCCCAGGTAGTGGAGTGACTTTGGCATTTACTGTGTGATTTTTCCCTCTGGCAATGTGATCTTAAGCCTTCCAGCATCAGGGGCAGGTGTCGATGACATTAATGAGAAACCTCATTCACAATGTACAAAAATGTGGTCCAGCTAAAACAGAAGGTCTGAGTTCTGTTTTTTCCTTTCACAAAAGGCAGCCCCGCCCCGCATTTCCGCGTTGCTCTGTGCAGGTTCACCTATCCCCCAGAGTGGGGTACACTGGGGGGGGGCATGGAATGAAGACAGCTGAGAGAAGGTGAAGTGTGATTCAGTTTGCAGAGCCCATTTAGTAACCGAGACTCTCAGGTCTGACCAGGCAGGGCAATAACGCGCGTGATTATATTGGTTGCTGTGAGTATGGTGCAGACATTTGTTCCTTTGGAAGCTGATACCACTAATTGATTCCATGCCAGCCAGCCAGGAGCATCTGGATTGGGGTAAGAGCATAATGTTGGGGAAGAAATAGGACTTTTCTCTCTCTGGAGCCATCCCTTTCCCTCTTAGATGCTTATCTTATAGCCTAATACATTAAAGTCATGTGTGCACATGTGCACGCACACACGTACACACACACACACATTACACACAGAGAGGGGGTGGGTCACATGCACATATCTGAGAGCAGAAGACAGACTCATTTTTCATTTTGCAGATGCTGTCTACCTTGTATCTTTCAGACAGTGACCCTCATGGACCTGAAACTCACCCAGAAGGCTAGGCAGGCTCCCAGCAATCTTTGGGGGCCTCTGTCTCTGCCCCCCAGCACTGAGGTTGCAAACGCCTGCTATCATGCTGTTACTATGACTGCTACTACAGCAATAGCAGCTACTACTACACACACATGCTTACACACACGTCAAATAACCTCGAAATAATTCATTAATGGATAAGACCATTAATGATATTAGTGTCTTAAAAATTCATGTGTTTCCCAGAGACCCATCACCAGCCTCTACACTATATTGGTGAGCAGGCCTTTAACACATGAGCTCTGGGGGCACATTTCAGATTTAAATCATTACAGAGCTCCGGAGGCGTCTGAACCTGGAAGAAGGATGTGACGAGGTTAGGTGCCGGAAGGACATTCCTGCCAGAGGACGGAAGCAGGAAAGCCAGTTACGATGTTATTTCACTTGGACCAGGGTAGAGTGGTGATGGTGGTCCCAAGACAGAGAATTCAGCTGATGTAGTGGAGTTAGAATCAACAGGTTTATTATATTTGGAGCAGAAGCAGGAGACAGATGAATAGGGGAACTCAGTGTCTTACTTACCAATCTGTTGCTGTGAAGAGACACCATGACCAAGGCAACTTATAAAGGAAGCACTTAATTCATGGTTTCCTTACAGTTTCAGAGGGTCAGTCAATGTGCATCACGGCTGGGAGCACGGCAACAGGTAGGCACGGCACTGCTAAGAATTTACGTACTGTTCAGCAGGCAACACACACAAAGAGAGAAAACTGGGCCTAATGTGGGATTTTGAAACCTCAAAGCCCATTGCCAGTGACCTACCTCCTCCAACAGGCCACACCCCTAATTCTTCTCCATGAGTTTCACTAGCTGGGGACAAAGCATTCAAGTCTATAAGACCATTGTCATTCAAACCACTATATCCAGTGTGGGTGCCTAAGTCACTAGAGGAATGGAATTGTCATAACATGTAGTGGAAAGACCTGTGGAAGCAGCAGATTAATAATCTAGTCACTGTGTGCAAGAGAAAAAGGTAGCAACAGCAAGGGAAGCAACAATATAGGACCTAAGAGAAATCACCCATCCCAGCTCTCATCAGAGCTGTTGTTTGGTCTTTTATGTTTTTACCATTCTTCATTCTATACTCAATTCCATTCATATGTGTGTTACATATGTTAGATGTTCATGTGTGTAAATGTGTACATGTGGGTGTGCTTACATATGTGTGTAGATGTGTATAAATGTGTGCAAAGGCCAAAGGTCCATGACAGGTGGTGTCTTCCTCAGTTTCTTTCCACCTTTTGCATGCGTGTGCATGTGGGGGTATATGTGTGTATGCATATGTCCACATGTGTATGTGTACGTGTGTGCATGGAGGCCAGAGGAAGGTATCATACGTCTTACTCTAGTACTCTGTTTTACCCTTTGAGGCAAGGTCTCTCACTGAACTTAGAGCTTGCTGTTTTCAGTGAGGTTAGTTGATTATCAAGTCCCAGAGATCCTCCTCTTTTCTTACCCTCTAGCCTGGGGGCCACAGGCACGTATGCCCTGGCCTGGCTTTTATGTGGGCTCTGAGTATCTGAACTCATGTCCTCAGTCCTGAATGGCAAACCTTTTATCCACTAAGCCATCTCCCCAGTCCCTGCATTCATATTTTTAATTTTTAAAAAGAAAACAAGCTATCTTTTTTCTTTTACCAATTTTTTTTATTATACCAATCCAAGTTCCCACTCACTTCCCTCCTCCTGTTCCCTCCACCTACCCCGACCCCACCCCTCATCCACTCCTCAGAGAGGGTAAGGCACATTGCTTTGGGGAAGGTCCAAGGCCCTTCCTACTATATCTAGGCTGAGCGAAGTATTCATTCAAAAGAATAGATTCCAAAATGCCAGTACAAGCAATAGGGATAAATCCTAGTGCCACTGCCTGGTGCCATTCCCTCAAGTTCTCCTCCTCCCTCCCTTTCTCCCCTCGTCTTCCCTTTTTGCCCTCCCTACTTCTCCCACCCCAATGCTCCCAATTTTGTCAGGCGATCTTGTATATTTCCCCTCTCCAGGTGGATCTATGTATGTTTTTGTTAGGTTTCTCTGAAAATTGGGAATCAACCTACTTCAGGACCCAGCGATATCAGTCTAGGGCATAAACCCAAAAGATGCTCAATCATACTACAAAGACATTTGTTCAACTATGTTCATAGCAGCATTATTTGTAATAGCCAGAACCTAGAAAAATCCTAAATGCCCCTCAACCAAAGGATGGATAAAGGAAATGTGGCACATTTACACATACTATCCATGAATGCATTAAGCTATTCACGCATCCATCTGCCCAAGCACTCATCCACCACCCATTCATCCATACCTGTATGTCTGTTCATTTCTTCACCCTGACTGTAACATTTATTATATCTTTTATTATTTTTCCTTGAGCTAGGCACTGTTTTAAATACCAGGAATACAGAGAGTGAAGTTGATTCTATCCCAGCTACAGAGGCCCAGCCCTTAGAGTCTGGCAGGTGCTTTAATAGAACACTGGGCAGGTGATTTAATAGAGGGAATACGTGGATTCGGAACAGAGTCCAAGCAAGATCTGGAACTGTAGAGGAGGTTTTCTGTCTTTCAGGATCAATGGGACTTTACAAAGAAAGAATTGAATTGGTGGTGGTTCAATGATCAGGGTATGAGCCAGAGTCAAAGTTAATCTCTTCTTGGTTTTAAATTTTATGCATAAAATCCTCCCATCTATCAGCGTCTGGCAAAGGGCAAGTGTTGGGAGCAACTGTGGAATTAACACATTTGTCCCAGAGAAATGAGGACTAGATAATGCATCGCGTGAGCTGTACTGGGGAAAGGCAATGCTCTCCTGTGCTTTGAGGAGACAGTTTGGAACACTGTGAATATGCAACCTTTCGCATGTACCCAGAGGACTGAAGACTCATGCTCTACATCACGTGTGCACGTGAGTGTCTACACCAGCTTTATGGATTCCAAAAGTTACCCAGATAGTCTTCAGTGAGTGGTTAAGCAAATTCTGATACATCCTTAGGACAGAATTCTATCCAGCAATAAAAAAAAATCATATAATAAAAAACTGTGTCTGTCTGTCTGTCTATCTGTCTCAGTCACATGCGTACGTATCTGTGTCCGTGTGTGGGTGTCCTCTGGCTTTACTGTCACATCTAAACTAACGTAAAAATATGGCTTTGGTGAAGAGACACACACAGTGTCCCCGCATACTGTCTGCTCGCCACTCAGGCTGCAGAAGGCCAGCTGCTTTGGTCATACTTGGCTGACCCTGAGGGATGAGTCCACTTGCAGGCGTTTGTCACAGTCTATGAGCTCCAAGTCTCAGAATTCCATGTCATCTGTGTTAACACACAACAGAGCCCATATGTTCTACTGTCGCCCCTTTCAGCCAGGTAAAAGTCAGGGTGTCACAGAGAGAAGTACATCCAAGAAAACGTTAACCAAAATGCTGTTCCCAAAGCACTATGCCATAAAACAGCCACCGTAGAGAGCTGTCCTTTGGTGTGAAATGCTGACCTTTCTTCTCCCAAATGCAGCAAGGTCGGTTCACTATTTCTCCTGTTGTCTGCTGTTGCTGAGCCTGTGGCACTGGCAGGGATAGTCTTTGTGTGCATGGATTTCTAGCTGACTTCTTTGATAAACAGGCAGATCAAGTCTTTTGTGGGACTATGTCCCTTCATTTGTGTGTTCATTTATTAAATCTGTGGGTTCTTCAGTGTCTCAGGTACTATCCTAGTCTGTGACATGGGGATATGATGAGGAAGTCAATCAGCAAAATGAATGTGTGTGTGTGTGTGTGTGTGTGTGTGCGCGTGTGTGTGTGTGTGTGCGCGTGCGTGTGTGTGTGTGCACGTGTGCGTGTGTGTGTGTATGTGTGTGTGTGTGATATAAAGTACTGTGGGGAGAAACTGGGGGAGAAAAGCATTCCAATGAAAGGGCATCCAGTGCTGCTTAGAGCAGGCTGGCGGGACAGGAGCTTGGCAAGAGAAATCCTCTGCGGCTGTGAGCCATGGGGTTATGTGGATGGAAGTTCTTCCAGACAGGGAGTTCAGCACATGCTAAATTCTTCCCAGAGGCAGAATTCTGACAACCGAGGAGCAGTTAGGAAGCCCAGAGTGGCAGGGAGTGGAGGCCTGGGGAGAGTGGCAAGGGATGAGAGTCCAGTGATGGAATGCTTGACCTGGAAGGGAGACCAGGGAAGGATTTGAAAGAAAGCAGCTACAGGGTCCTTCTTCAGTGAATAGGGTCACTGTGGCCACTGTGCTAAGAATGAAAAAGGAAGGAAGCTATGGATCTGCTGACAGCCTATTGCCATAACCAGAGGGAAAGGATAGTGGATTGGTGGAAAGAGAGAAAGATACAAAATATTCAGGAACCATGGAAACAAGCATTCCTTTCTTTATAACTTTGACCATCCCTAATTTGTCCCATACTATAACATATGGTTATAGTATCCCCCAAAGCACATGGGGTGCATCCTTTTACTGCTTGGCTAATGTACTGAGTCTTATGTCTGACCAGCCATGGCCCCATGTGCATTGGTCCATACAGTGTGAGTACCCAGTACCTCACTGTCTTCGGCAGGGACTGGTGGGCACTCTGGCTGATTTGAGCAGGTTGAAGTATTGACCTTACCTCTTTCTAATCCTTGGTGTTTCTGACCTGTGTGACCTTGGACAGTTTCCTAAGCCTGTTCTTGGAGACTAGTCCTTGTGGGAGAAAGAACATTTGACCACCCAGCTCAGGTGATTGTTTGGAGAGGTTTGGGGAGCTCATGTCGCACAGAAAGACTTCTGGTAGGGACCCCAGTGTCCCTCTCTGTGGTCCAGCTTCAGTACATTTGCTGAGGTCCAGATAGCTGCTTCTGCTCACTCCCTCCCCCACAGAGATGGCATCACAGATGGTCCCACAGTTTGATCTGCTGTAGTGTTTTCAAAGCTCTCTGAGCAGAGTGAGAAGCCAGTCTCTTGCTTCCAGAGAAGTGTCTCCAATGTGAGAAATTTGTCATTTTGTCTCTAACGCCATGCAAAGCTTGTCATGCTGCAAACCACAAGCAGAAGTGGCCTTTTGGTAAATGCCAGACATCACTGGGCTGAAATGCCTTGCATTTGTAAGAAAGGGCTAAGCTTCAGCGATCCCTCACACCTGGTCCCTCCCTAAGCCACTGCCAATGTGACACAGCAGCCCAATGACAATAAGCTAATTTGCCCTGAGTATCTTCATGCTTTATTTCCTTAGAAAAGATTTTTTAAAAAAGAGACTCCTGGAAGGCAACCTTTTTCATACTGGGGTTTCTTTTCAAAGTTTAAAATGCCAAGGCACAATAGCTACCAAATGACAGATGCATTACCCTTTCAGACAGAGATCTCATTTAGGGGTTATTTCAGATTCATTTCTCTGTATATGAGATCACATCTGCAGCATTGTCTGTAGTGATGATGAGAGGGTGTGTGAAGGGCAGTGGGGTGCCGTGCCACTGAGGAAGAGGAATGAGGGTGCTTTCTTTCCCCGACGTGGTTAGGGTTGGTAGGAGCCGATGTTCGCTGAGAGTGTAAAAGCCCAGAAGGCACAGAAGGATCTAACTTTAGCAGAGGACACAGAGGGAAAGAAGCACATATTCATATCTGTTTGCATATGCATTAGCTCTGGGAGCTAGAAAAGACACTAATAAAAATGATGCATTTGGGAGCTGGGAGATCGCTAACTTGGTGAGGTACTTGCCATGCAAACCCGAGGAAGGACCTGGGTTAAGCACCCCTGGAAAGAACCCAGGGTGGTGGTGCACACTTGTAACACCAAAGTTGAAAAGGTAGAGATGGGTAGATTCCCGGGATTCACTAGCCAGCCAAGACAGCCTGTTTGGGACTGGTAAGTCCCAGAGCGAGACTAGGTCTCAAAAAATGTGGGACTGTGTAGACTTCTCAGCTGGTAAAGTGTTAGTTATGTAAGCATAAGAAATTAAGATCATCAGACCCTAATAACAGGTGGGTGTGGTGGCTTGTATATAATTCCAGTGCAAGTGAAATGAAGACAGAATATCTGTGAAGCAAGCTGGCTGGCCAGAGTTCCAGTATCACTGAGCTCTGTGTAACAATGAGAGACTCTGGCTCAGTGTACAAGGTGGGGAGTGATTGAGGATGACACTTGACATCAACCCCTGGTTTCCACATGCATGCACACATGTGTAGACATGCACACTCATGTATGCGTACCCCACACACATTTGTAGCTTCCCACTGATAGAAGGACACATGCATTCCCTACACACAAATGCAAAAACAAAAAACAAGGTGCTGTACCCCTCAGCAACTATAACTGAGTCTAACCTCTGCTCCCACATGAACTTGCATATACATGTATGTGTACATACTTGATCATGTACAATACCTTCACACACTTTCACACCTCCCTTCAAACGGTTCCTTTCAGAAATATGATAGAATAACTGACACCATGATGCAAGACCCCAGGAATATTTCTTTCTTAGAGTCTTAATATCACAGCTATACAAATTGTATAGCTCACGAAATGTATTTAAAAAGCAAACACACACCCAAATATATCTAGACCCCAGTGATCAATTGCTTGGATTTTTCCAGCAGAGAGCCACAAGGCGTTTGTGTTGTCCTGGAGTTTTTCAACACCTTCCTGTGCTAAGCAGGGTCTGGGCGGTGCTCTGGGGGGGGGAGGTGAAGGTGAGCAGGAGTGCAAGGAACAGTGAGTAAGCAGTTGGACAATGCCTTGTCCCAACATGAAAGGGAAATGAATACACCCTGTCGTGGAGCACAAAGGAGTGGTTTGAGCAATGACCCGAGGATGAAGCTTCAAAGAAGACAGAAATGAAGAACTAGGAAGGAGAAAGGGTGTGCAGATGCACAGGCAGGAGGAGAGAAGAATGTGTGAAGACTTTACTGTAGAGGGGAAGCATGGGGAACATGGAGGGAAAGATGTCAGCTGCCATGAGCTTGGTGAACTGCTGAAGAAAATAGTAACAGGCCGCGGAGGTCCTTTCTTGCTAGGCTGTGATGAAGGCTGTGTGTTGTAGAGACTGATGTTCCTTCTCTCTGCATCTGACCTTCCATTTTGCTCTACCTAGAGTCTCTTGGAATAAGGACTGTAAATTTCTGCCTCCCTCACAAAGGAATATGGGCATGTGACTAAAACCTGGCCAATGCCATGTAAATGAAATTGGTGTGTGCAGCTTCTAATATTATTGTTATTATTATTATTATTTCAAATATTTATTTGAAAATTTGAGACAAGGTTTCTTTGTGTAGCTCTGGCAATACTGGAATTCACTCTATAGATCAGGCTGGTCCTGAACTCAGGAACTCATTGATCCACCTGCCTCTGCCTCCCAAATGCTGGGATTAAAGGTGTGAGCTACCACTGCCTGACAATATGCAGTCCTTCTGGAAGGCTGGATATGGGGAGGCTGAATCCAGCCTTTTATTTATTTATTATTTATTTATTTGAGCTAGGGTTTCTCTGTGTAACAGCCCTGGTTGTCCTGGAACTTGCTTTGTAGACCAGGCTAGCCTCAAACTCACAGAGATCCGCCTGCCTCTGCCTCCCAAGAGCTGTGAGGAAAACAGTGCATTGCCACACCTGGCCCAGGAACTATTCTTTAAAGGAGGCTTGTGCTTTTCCTTTTCTTTCTTCCGTTTTCCTTTTTTTCCTCCACTTCTTTTCTTCTGACTGGAAAGAGAGGATGGCTGTGGGAGCCATTTTGAACCAGATGGAAGACATCTGTAGAGGTGGGTAGAGCTGTGAGTGGCTGCGTGCATGTAAGCAGTTAAAGCCACGCAGGTGTTTTTAATTATCATTTTTGTTCCTTGAAATTCTGGATTTTAAATACCCACTGTATATTAACCCTTAGTGGCTTAGGACTACATTTATAGTACCATTGTGTATTGTATAACAAGGTTTTGGTTAATGAAAGGCCACATATATCATGGTGTTTCATGATGGACTGAGAAATTCCTCGCATCATCCAGCAATGGAAAACTCTCATGATGTCCCCGCCCTTGTGTTTGCAGAAATGCTCATCTATGAAGTCATACAACAACACAATACATATGATTATGTCCTATTCATGATGATAAAATTGATAGCTGGGCTACTGGCTTATGAATTGCCTGCAGTAAATTTTTCATTGTTTTATAATGTGCTCTGTTTACTTATTTTAAAAATGAATGGGCAGGAGAAATGTCTCAACAGTTAGGAGCACTTGCTGTTCTTGCAAAGGACCCAGGATTGGTTCCTAGGACCCACATGGTGGTTCACAACCATCTATAACTCCAGTCCCAGGCAATCTGATGTCCTCTTCTGGCCTCTGTAGGCACTGCACACATGTGGTACACAAAGCAAACATATGTACAAAAAAAGTGAAGGTTCAGGCAGAAACTTCAGGAGGGAATTCAGAATAGGGCATTGATATCATAGATGACAGCTCCACACATTGAGTTGTTGGCCCCAAAGACCTTCCAGAATGGTGAGATGTGGAGATGGAAGACAATGGTGTTGATTCTGAACCTCTGTTGACCTAGGCTAATGGGTGTGTTTGTGTCCGACTTTTTAACAAGAGCAAGAATAACAACAAAAAAGTAAAAAATCTTTTAGAATAAGGTTGTAAAGTGATAT
>JAQHUG010000292.1:580331-593085 GCA_028555095.1 Dicrostonyx torquatus
CACCACCACCACCACTACCACCACAAAGATGCATATTCTTTTAGTCTTCATACTTCAAACTTTACCCAAGATGGGTATGATTAGCTCAGGTTCTGCAAAAGAGTAAATGAGTTCAGAGAGGTTAAGAAACCTACCTGAGGTCACACAGATGTAAAACAGTAGGGAAAGGATTTGAACTTAGGTCTGCTGTGACATTTCTGCTCTGAAATGCTGCAGGGCACAAGGGAAACAGTGATTGTCACATCAAATCTGTCTGAGTGTGTGGCTTCAGTGGGTGACAATGTACCTATCGTGACTGATTGACCTGGTATAGGTAGGGTCCACCACTAGCTGAATGCACATTCATTTGGTTGGGGGAGATCAGCTGTTGACTATAGATAAAAAAAAACCAGGAAATATTTCAGTATTAAGGAATTCAAGTTTTGGCAGGGAATGGCTTGATGACTTAATGATGAGCACCAGAGGCTAATTAGAAGGCAGCAGATATCTCCATCTGCACCGAAAATAGGCTGAGCTATTAAAATAAATGACAGACAAGACCAGAGACAACATTATTTAAATCTGATGGAATGCAGGATCCTCAGAGTCAGGTAATGACTTTTATTCCCCCTTAGGGTTAGTGATGTGTGTCTGAACCTGTTTAGGGCCACAGACTGGTTGTGGGATGTCTCTTCCTACAGGATCCATAGACTGGTGGTGGGGGACAGATAGCCCTACCAGAGTATCGTGACACCCATTTTAGTGAGAGCCTCCTTTCATAGTCCGGTTTTGGCCAACTCTCAGTTACCTGAATTGCCCAATCTGCAGAAAAGCCAGTTTTTGAACCAGCACCATTGATGTATAGAGCTGGCCTGGTGCTTGGTAAAAGGGAGGCGGGATGCATAGGGAATATCTTAGTAACCTTGGACTCCTCTCAGGTTGGGCTGTGCACACAACTCCCTTCAAACAATGCATCTAGCAACCTGTTCACAATGTAGGACTCTCATTGCATAGAACAGAATAAATGTCTGATTTAAATAACAGAAACAAGTTACTCCCCTTTGGACTCTTTGATAATATAATGCCCCTTTTTAGTCAAACACATCCTGGAACATGAATAGGGACTGGGACTTGGAATTCTTTCTGTTAGAGATGATATATTATGCAAGACATGTGTGTGTACAGGACTTGGGGGGCGGTGCTGGGGTCAAACCTAGGTCTTCATGCTTAGTACATGCTAAGCAAGCACTCTACCAGTGAGCCGCATCCCTAGCATATATAAGGATATTAAGTTTGATAATCTTAACAGTCACCACCTAGTGAATATTTACTACGGCTAATAATACAGTTCCCTAAGCACTTTACAGAAATGCTTAGTTTTGCCACGCACCTTGGAGTTAGGAATTATTGCCCACCATTGGCAAAGAAGAAAATTAAAATACCAACAAGTCAGCTCTCTGCAGGGTATGCAGTCATGTCTATTTCCAACCCTGAATACTTAACCTGCTTAACTTAGACTAAAACCTCTGATGGCACTGTGAATGGTGAACTTAAAATGCCCAGACTGGAAGAGTTGACACCTGGGCTTTGTGGTGGGCATAGAGTGTGGACACAAGAACGAAGCCCCAGCTAGTTTCAAGAGTGAAGAAAGTTTGTATGTGTGTGGTATGTGTGTGGGGTGTGCGTGTATGTGTGCCTGGATGTCTATGTGGGGGTGTGCATGGATGTATATGCATGTGTGTGGTGTGCATGCACACGTTTGTGAGTGTGCATGTGTAAACAGATGACAGTATCAGGAGTTGGTCTCTGCCATCTACCTTGGTTGAGACAGGGTCCTGTTTTTTTGCCCCACCCCCAATACATATGTCAGGCTCTCCTGGCATACAGGCTTCTGGGAATTCTCCTATCTCCCCATAGGAGGCTCTGTGGTTACAGATGTTTGAGCTCTGAGTCTTTTTAGAGAGCTCTGGCAATTTGAACTCAATTTCTCATGGTTGTGGAGCGAGTACTTTCACCCACTGAGATATCTCCTCAGTCCATCTAGACAGTCTGAAAACCATTAAGAGGTGACATTGTCAGGCTTTGGTAAGAAGCAGGTGTGAGAGGCCTTAGTCACAACCAGACGCCTATTCCATCTAAGAGGAGACGTGATGCAGGTGTCAGGTACCTGTGTCTGAAGTTGGCAGGAAGGTTGCAGCTGCAGCGAGAGACCGGGAGTTGTCAGATGCTCTGTGTGTCCTGGAGAGGACCTTGGCAGAAAGGCCAGTGGGACGGGAGACGCCAAGAGTGCTCAGGGGACACTGGGATGAGCAGTGTCTCCAGGTTTACCAGGTCAGCCTCAGGCCACAGAGAGAAGGCCTCTGATTTGCTGTCATCTCGGTGCGTACCCTGTGGTGAGCCCTGCATGGCCTCCGTGGGTACATCTGAGCTTCTGGCGGCCCCGAGGCGCTGAAGGAAGAACCGATATGGGCAGAACATGTGTCACTAATTTCTTCTGTGTCATTGGGAAGGGAAACAAGAATTAACCTGCTCTCTCTAGGGCTTCCTGGAACTCATCTGCTACATCTGAAAGTGGTGTGAACGTATCTTTCATGGTTCAAGCATCCTAAGGTTGAAGTGGATACTAGCTTGCAGGGAGGGGTGCGGATCTTGGCGTGTGACGTCAATGCATTCAGCCTGTCCTAGCCCCACTTGCAAGGTGCTAGCCATTTCTGCTTCCACGCCATGGTCTCTAGATAGGATCCCACCACACTTATGTTATCTTGTTTTCATATTTGTACTACGAGGTGGGGAAAGGGCCGGAAGTGAGTGGTCATCTGTATTATGTCTGTGGTTAACACTTGTTTTCAGATCTGATGCATTAGTGTAATCCCAGCATTTAGAAGGCAGAGGTTTACCCTTCAATGCCCACTGCTAGGCACCTAGCAACATTAGGCCCCATGTCACTAATGTTCCTTAATTTCTCAAAACAGTATCAACATCTGGCAACCAAACATTCAAACACACGATCCTGGGCATCTCATGTTGAAGTTATGGCATCATTCAAAAGAGCCTAGTTCTGATCTAATTACCTCCCAAAGGCAGTCATATCAAGGTTAGGAGTAAACAAAACAATCTGCAAAGGACACACACACACACACACACACACACACACACACACACACACCCCCCACATGTCTTAGTACTTGCTCCTCAGCAGATTTTTAGTACCCATTTACTGATCAAAATAATGAGTAAAGATCTTGAGATAGAGAACCACACAGAGCGGTAATCGGTCTGCTGAGCCAGGGCAGTGTGGTAGTGGGGCAGAGCTCTCAACTGCTGTGCTGTAGCCATTACCACACTAGTCATAATCACAGAGCTGTGCTGCCTGTCCTCAAGGGATCTTCAGGGTCAAAGCTATTCTGAACAACAATACTAAGGATACACTGGTCTTTTTCATTCCCATTATCCCATACTTTTTTGGCGGAATTTTCCAGAGACTACAGAATATGGAAAATTTCAAATCAGTTGAATACAGAAGTAACTGTGAGAATCCAGATGTTTCTGCAGAAATTTTTGCAAAAACATAAAAGCATTTCATATTTTCCTACTCGCTTACTTGTGTTTGGATGATGTTTGGTGGTCTAAGTGTCTTGCTCTATGTTAGATAAATTAGTAACTATTTTAAATTTCGCAATTTTTAATTTTCTGAGAATTTTCATCTTGAGATTGAAGTGTGTGAAAGGTGGCCTGAGACCGTAAGGTGCGAACAGAGCATGTCTGTGCGGTGATCTCCCTTGTATAGGATGTGACAGCATATGAATGGCCACTCTCCAGCTGTGTAGTGGAGCAGATCCCAGCAGCAGCAGCAGTGTGATGGTTACCACGGTAGGGAGACTGCCTTTGTTCAGCCACAACCAAAGTCTATGTGGACTAAATGGAAACCCACATAGAACCAGCCAATGGCTGAGAGTGAGACAGTTGGGGCCTTTACTGGGTGCCACACAGGATTTCATCATTTCACCCCCTCCTTGGGACTGTGGGAACAGCAGCATGACAGAATAAAGAGAAGCCACACTCCCTGACCACAGAAGTTTGGCTAAGCTTCATGATGTTTGGGATTTAAAAAAAAAAAAAAGAATTTGTTTTTTTCACATACTCAGACAATGCGTGTTCCCTCAACAACCCAAGCGTTTTGACGTTGAAGAAGAAGATGTTCATGGGGCGGGTTTGATGGAATTCTGAGGTATTTTGACATGAATGAAGAATTATGATGTACTGTAGCAAATGCAGGCTGGACAGAAAATACGTGAGCTTCTCCAGAAACACTCAGCAGATGATGTTGACCTCTGCCAGAACTCAGAGTCTACCTGGAGTCGTTAGACTCTGCAATCCAGATGTTTCAAACCTGTGCCACAGGGGATGGTGTAGAAGCTGACCGTCCTTTGAAATAAACAAATTGTCTGGAAATGTATTGTAGCTAAACTTGTGGAAGGAAGTCAAACAGCACCTGGGTGATTGTAGTGAACCTCACTCTAAAACAAGCAGCATTCTTGGGGTTCCAGTCTAATCCCATCTCTTTCTATCCTACTTCATAGCAACTGCATTGTAGAGAAAGAGTTTCTATCTGTACCTTGATGTGACTCCAGGATCCTTTTTTGTTGTTGCTGTTTCTTTATTTTTTTTCTTTTCAGAGTTACTTTGTGTAACAGCCCTGACTGTCCTGGAGCTCACTCTGTAAATCAGGCTGGCCTCAGACTCACAGAGATCCACCCGTCTCTGCCTCCAGAGTGCTGGGATTAAAGGTGTGTGCCACCACTGCCTGGTGACACTGTTTTTGTTTGTTTGTTTTGTTTTTTGTTTTTTTTTAAACACCTGCTCTAAGCTGAAGGAGAATATGCCAGTTGGAACCAGCACATTGGAATGCGTCAGTTTACTCTGCTTCTGATAACCTTGAGGTAATGTGGAGAATGAAGAGAAGGCCAGTTAGTCTGAACTGTTTCCCTGATGGAGACAGTCAGGCTCAGTGTGAGCTCAGACCATTTTCCATGCTCTTGTAACTGGAATTGGCTGGCAAGGACATTCTTCCGAGAAACCTGTCCAGTGTTCCAGATTCCAGATAAGAGTCCTCTGCGGGTCCCCCAACCTCTGTGACACTCCAGGGAAAGTCTATTCCTGCCTTTTGTTGTTGGCTCTGTTTCTAGTTATCCCAGAAGGATGGGCAGAAGAGACAGTCCTGGGCTGTGGATCTCAAACTGGGCTTCAAGCCCTACCTCTCTGTGGAAAATTTTCTGTCTTGTGTGCACAGGAGAGGTTGGGTCAGTGATGAAAAGGTGTGGATGAAGCTGGAGAGATGACATCTGCTCTGATGGGATAAAAGAAAGCATTAGTTCACAAAATAATGATTGGAAGAATGACTGAGGAAATCTGCCCTAACTCAGGGACTGTTGTGTCCCCAACTGCCTTTGGTAATAGATTGTTAATGTGGAAGTGTAAGCAAAATAAACCCCTTCGCTCCAAGTTTCTTTTCATTGTGTGTGTGTGTGTGTGTGTGTGTGTTTTATCACAGCAATAGAAATCCTAAACAAGAGAGGCATGCTCTCCTTTAGTTTGCAATGTGGACTATGAACCAGTGATGCCTGGGTCTCTGGAAATGAGGCACATGGGTTTGGCAGCCATGAGTGGATGCAAAGGTAGCTCATCTCATCAACCCAGTGACATCTGAGGAATGTCAACCTCCTGGACTCACAGTTTAGGTTCTCTTTGGGATGAAGGATTCTGTCGGGGGACACCAGAAAAGGACAACATTCAAAGTAAAGCTGCCTCTTGGCTATTTTGAGCTTCTAGAGTGTTGTAAGAGGGCCGCTTGTTGGTTCCCAACTGCTCAACCCCAAAGTAATCACACAGAAACTATATTATTTAAATCACTGCTTGGCCCATTAGCTCTAGCTTCTTATTTGCTAACTCTTACATCTTAATTTAACCCATCTCCATTAATCTGTGCATCACCACAAGGTTGTGGCCTATCAGCAAAGTTTCAGCAGGTCTGTCTCCAGTGGCAGTACCATGGCTTCTCTCTAACTCCACACTTCTTTCTCCCAGCATTCAGTTTAGTTTTCCTGGCCCAGCTAAGTTCTGCCCTGCTGTAGGTCCAAAGCAGTTTCTTTATTCATTAATGGTAATCACAGCATACAGAGGGAAATCCCACATCACCAGAACCACCAGTTTAGCAGTCAAAGAGATCATGTTCCTTGTAATGGTAATTGGCACTGATTATCACACAAAGTTAGGACTGCTCTTTCACAATGGGGTAAGGAAGATATCTTGGTCTATTTGTAATCCAGTTATAAAGCACTTGAGTATGGATAATTCATAAAGTGTGAACATTTATTCCCCAAGTTTTAAAGTCTGGACAATCAAAGTATTGGCATTTCCTATCTAGTGAGATCCATCTTGACTGTGTCCTCAATATGGCCAAAGAGCAGAAGAGAGAAAGCTTGCTTTTATGAGCTCTTACGTTAAAATTCCTAATCCATTCATCAGTGTCCATGGCTTAATCACATCTTAAAGGGCCTTACTTAATACCCTTACAATAAATATTAAGCTTTAACGTGATTTTTGGAGAGCTCAAATTGTCATTTGATCTGTAGGAGAGGAGCATGTCTGGAGCTTATTGGTACTTTCAAACCATTGGCTGCAGAAAACCTAACAATGATGGCATTCCTAGCTAACAAGGGCTCAGAGGCCCCTAGGGAGACTATCTGGGTTATCCACAATACAAAACTGAAACGAAAGGCAAGAATAATCCTAACCATGGTCATGACCAGTTTCAGCAATGAAGCTGTAAAGCGACAACGCTTTGCATTGCTATGTGATGGTTTTCTGGTTATTGTCACCTAGCAGACAGTCCCAGTGCAGGCACGTTTTATCACTTTAGGTTGTGATCAGCTACTACCTGGAAAGACAAGTGAACATAGCAAACATGGATTTGAGTTGATACCACATTTACGTCTTTTGCCATTCCCCTGCCCACCGAAGACCGTTCACCCTGAGCCTGAAGATTTCTCTAGGGCCTGGAGAGCATGCTTAACCTGCTTTCTGGGCAAACCAGAAGTGTTGGAGGCTTAAGAGTCCATAAAGTAACTCTGGCTAGAAGATAGAGAATTGATGGGGAAACGGTCTATTTTGTCTTTCACTGTCTCTCAGGGGACCATCACCTTCAGTTGTCCTTAGTGGTACTGCCTTGATCATTGATGTCTGACTTTGCCTGAGGCAAAATGAGTAAGCATGTCTTCATCCTAGCGATATCACCAACAACAGTTCAAAGATACAATTCACCCAAGTCCAGCTTAGTGAACTGGTAGGTTTATTGGAGTTACTTACAGGATTATGGGTGACCCAAGGACAGCTTCAGCACCCAAAATTCCACCCCAGCATGGGTGGTGACTCAAACTTACAGGCAACTCAGCTGCTAAGAGAATCTATTCTCCCTTGTGTTTGTGCTTACATCACATGGAGGAGGGGCTTGTAATTTCTGAAGCTTCCTAAAGCATGTACGTTTTATTGACTTCACAACTGCTGTAAATAATGGTCATAAAGAATAATCCACATACAGAGGGACACACAGTTCCAGAACAGTGAAGTGAATGCCCAGAGAATGTTGTAAAGCATCATTTCCATTCTAAGAGATTTGCAGATGTCAGCCTTAGTAAATACTAGAGAAGGGTTTCCCAAAGCCACTAACTAATTATCCTCTCCAGTAAGTGATTGGCTTGCTCCAAACTCCTACCAACACTTGATAGTTACACCTCTCTTTTTTTGTTTTCTCCATTCTAGTGGGTACACAGTGATGTCTGTCTGTAGCTTTAGTTTGCATTTCTCTGACGACAGGGATGAGGGACATACTCTTTGTGTTCACTGCCACGTGGAAGTCTTGTTTTGTGAAATGTCAGTTCCAGGTTTGTCAGTTTTTTTATCAGCTAATTTGCTGTTTACTTACTGATTAGTAGGAATCGCTAATGGAATGAAGGAAGGAGTCATTCGGCAGCCGCCTCTGAGACCACACCTTCTTCCATTCTCTCAGTTGTCCATCCACTCTCTATAGAGTGACTTTCGGTGAACAGTATTTCTTAATTTTAACAGTCTAATTAGTTTGTCTTTCCCCCTTTAAGTTCAATATCTTTTGCATCCTGTTTAAGAGTCTAATCCAAATGAGGGGCAGGGAGGACGTTTTGATTCAGAAAGCACTTGCCTTGCAAACAGGGGTATCTGAGCTCAACACCAGTATCCACATGAAGAGTCTAACGTAGTGGCATGTGAAAAAAATCCCAAGCCTGGAAAGGTGGAGATGAACAGATTCCTGCCGTTACTGACAAGCTAGCTGAGGCTAAACTAATCAGTGAGCCCCAGGCCCCAGTGAGAGACCCTGTCTTAGAACATCAAGGCAGATAGTTCCTGAATAGTGCTACCCAAGGTTGACCTCTGACCTCTACATGCATGTGCATACCTGCACATATGTGCACCCTCTGACCAGAACATGCAAATAAATAAAAAGAAAAAAAGAAAAAGAAAAACACCAAAGTAATGAGGATATTCTCACTTGAATCCCTCAGGATCTTCTGTTCCGTCAGTCAGTTTGGTCATCCTGTGTCTGTGCTGTTCTTGTACTGGCAATGCACAGTGCATGCTACCATAAATTTATAACAAGACTTGATATCAAGAGATGGAAGTTTTCCAACTTTGTCCATTCATGCAAAACAATGGTTATGGTTAAGTCTGAAGTACCCTTCACAGACCCACGCATTGATGCCTGGGTCCCCAGGTGGTGGACTTATTTGGGGCCTTTCTGGAGAAAGTAAGTCACTGGGGGCATGCCCCTGAGGAAATGCACAGAGGTGCTTTTCCATGTCCTCTTCACCGTGATGTTCATCCTCACCTAGAAGTTACAAAGCCAACCAGTATGGGTGGACTGAAACTCCCGAGACCGTGAGCCAAAGTAAATCCTTCCTCCTTTAAGCCATTTACATCTGACATCTTGTTAAGTAACAAAAATCTGACCTATACAACTAGCTTTGTTTTTTAAGACTTTGGATTTCTGTGAAAATTTTATAATTTTCTTAATCTGTCTCTAAAGTAAAAATAAGCTGATTCTCCTGAATTTACAGTAAACTTACAAGTTCATGATGGGTAAAATGGGTATGTTTATAAGATTTATACGTCACCGTTGGTAAATATAGTTTTTCTTATCTATCTTGAATCATCTAATTTACCTTTATCTCAGGGGTTCTCAACCTGTGGGTCATGACCCTTTTAGGGCTCAAATGACCCTTTTACAGGGGTCACATATCAGCTATCCCACATATCAGATGTTTACATTATGATTCATAACAGCAGGAAAATCACAGTTCTGAAGTAGCAATGAAATAATTTTATGGCGGGGGGGTCTTCACACCATGAGGAACTGTATTACAGGGTCACAGCATTAGGAAGGTTGGGGACTGTCACAGTGTTAGGAAGGTTGAGAACCACTGCTTTATTTTCTTTCAGTGGTGTGTTTTTTGGTACAACACCCTGTGTACCAGCAGACTACTGGAGTTGGTTGATTCAAAGTCAACAAAAGGATCAGCTATGGGGGGGTAGTCTCTTGAGTAACGCTGAGCTAATTTTTATTAACTCGTAATGAACTAGTATATAGAAGTTGAACAACAGAATGACTCTATAGGGGACACCAATATTTTTCCCCAAAGAGAAAATTATATTCCCTCAAAGATACAGTGAAGTCTGAATCTAATTTACTAGAAGAAATCAAGGTGGAATATTAGAGGAGAGTAGGCTCTCTGTCACTGTATCTACTACCTGCTTATGAAGAGAACACAGAGGCCGTACCATAGAAAGAATGCCAGGTCACAGTGCAGCTACAGATTGGTGTCATGATGCTATAGGCCAAGGAGCACAAAGGCTTCCTGGCCACCATCAGGGATTAGGAGAGAGTCGAGCATGAAATGGTTCCTGTTTCAACGCCATCCGAGGGTACATGGGCCAGCCCGTCAACCCCAGACTCCCAAACTCTAAGCTTCAAGTGGATTGATTGCAGCTGTCACAGGGTGTGGTGTTGGGTTCTATAGCCACAAGGCACACACCTGTCTACATGGCGCTCAGATCTTGGGTTTTACCTCATCTCTTTCTCTTCGGCTCTGCACTGCTTCCCACGCCATCCGACCAGAACACGTGGCCTCATGGCTCAGGCAGATGCCCTCAAAAGGAGAAAAGTCTCAATTTCCTTGTTCCTAATTTGCTTGAAGTATGTAAGTGTTCATCTCCAAGGCTTTTTGAATTTCTTGAATATATGAACACATTATTTTTTTAGTAAGAAAATGTGGTAAATATAAAAAAAATGTGCAGAAGTCTTTTCTGGCTCATTCTTCATCTGGCCAGTTTTTTACCTTTCACTGCCAATACTTTTCATGTGAGGAGGGAATGTGAGGATTTCCCTTTTGCTCACCTCAGGCTCTTCACACATCTTAAAGATATTCTCTCTCCCCTCCTTCCCCATCTCTCTGTCTCTGCCTCTGTCGTTATCTCTGTCTTTCTGTCTCTATGTTTGTCTGTCTCTCTATGTCTGTCTGTCTGTCTGTCTGTCTCTCTCTCTCTCTTTGTGTGTGTGTGTGTGTGTGGTGTCTTCTCCTTTCTCATAAAAAATGGGGTGAAATGAGGATGGATTGGATAGTGTGTTAGGACTCAGTTACCTAAAGAAAAAAAAAAGCAACCATCCTGACGAGCTGAAGCAGAAAGGGATTCAATACAAGATGTGGGTGTCTGACCACCATCACCACCACCACCACCAACAACAACAATACCAACAGAACAAAAACCCCACTGGGCAGGGCTTGAGCAGCACCAGGGAAGCCCTGGGAGTCACACTGCCTCTGCAGAGTGTGGGTAGGTGGCTGCTTCTGATGCAGACATTGAAGGCAGGAAGCCTGCTTAGAGAGTCATCCTGTCTGTGTTGTCGTTTATGCCAACAAGATGGAAGCTGGCCACCTTCCCATCTCTCTTCATCACAATTCTCTATTTATATCCTGCATGAATTGCTTGAACCTAAATCACACCCAAGACCCGAGATGCAGGAAAGTCGCAGCAATAAGGTTGCTTTTGACATTTGAGCCTCTGCAGCCCCGAAAGGCATGTGGAGAGGCTGGAATGGATGCAGTAAACTAGACTGCAGTGTCTGCCAGAGATCCGAGGCTGCTTCTTTGCTGCCATGGCCCTTTTCAGGAGGGTGGGTTCAGAAAGCTACCCTGGGTTTGTACAGCTTCTCCACCATTCCTTCTCGGGGTGTACTGTATCATGCTGCCTGCCTCTCCCCTGCTGTCTGGCAGCTCTGGATTTGAGATTTAAGTCTGTTTGATTCCCTTCGCTGTGATGGTTATATGCTAGCAGTAGGGGCATGAATGCCCCGGGAATCAGAGCAGCCATTCCTCCGTCTGTGGGGAAGACTACCAGGCTTCCTGGCTGGTATGTCTTGCCAGTGTGTTTCAGGCAAGAGGTAAATCTCTGACCCTGTAAGCACTGTGTCCCTCGGCCATGGCTTGTGTTCTTGCAGCCCCGTTCCTGGGATGGGCTGCTGCTCTATCTGACAATAGCACCACATGGCACTCTGCCTCTAAATTACCTCCGATCTGCTCTCTGTCCTTCTCTCCTATGATGCCGCTGACTGTCGGGTACCTCTGAAATAGGATCAACAACACATGCTGCTAATTGGCACTAGCACATGATCACACATATGTAATGTGTGCGGTCTAGCCTCCCTGTTCCACTGTGGCTCAAACCTTGAAAGACAGCCATGGAACAGCCCCTGGCAGTCAATGGGATAAAGATGCACTCTGGCAATGGCCCCACGTGGTCAGACAGGAAAGAGGGTGAGGCTGTGATGGTTCCCAGACCTGGCAGCCATCTTGTGCCTTCTAGTTAAGTGTGAGAATGACAGTTGAGCCAAACTGACCTGCCTTTGTGTGGCTCTGGTGTGAGGTAAGGATCTGGGGGTTTTATGAACCCCTGTGACAGGTGGCTCCAGGCTCTGTTGAAGAAGAAATTGCTCCCTGGCCCTCCTGAGCTCCTAATTCTCAGACTCGCTGTAGCAGTGGATTGGATCACACTGAATCTTAGAAGAACAATGGGCCCGTGGCTTGAGCATTCGATAGTGGTGTGTATGGAGTCGAAGTTTATTTCCCGAGTCTGCAGCCTGAATGTGTTTTTATGCCTTGTATTTATCAGCAGCCTGGCAGAGAACAGTGGGATAGTGAACGAGTTAATTAAAGGAACCTGATTTTTTTTTTTTAAGAAGGCAAAAAGGCTTTTTCTCATCGAAAGACACATACGTGTGTGTGTGTGTTTGTCTGCGTGTGTGAGTATTTTATAATGGGCTTTTGTCAAAGGAAAAAAAAGTTTAATTTAACTCCCGAGTACTAGGAAAAATGAGGTTGGAAGTCAAAAAGTGGTGGGGAGGGGCTATGATGAAAAATTATCAAAAGGAAGCAGCAAACCTAGGGGTGTGCGTTTAAAAATAGATCCACCTTCATCAGGGAAGCGTCTTTCAGTGTGAACACACACACCCACACCTGAACGAAGTGCAGAGGTCGAGAGACTTTGGAGCACTCCGACCTCAGTGGGATGTCTTCAGCAAAGCCTTCCCCTCAGGACTCAGGTGTTGTAATTAGGGGAGCGGTGTGTGTTCCCCAGTACCCAGCTCCCCAGCCCCCAGCCACTGGCCCGCACAGCTACTGGTGGCTGCCTG
>JAQHUG010000292.1:596001-606952 GCA_028555095.1 Dicrostonyx torquatus
AAAAAAAAATCTGAAGTCCACTCTTTCGCTGGATCACTTTGTCCCCATTAAGGATCTCGGGACTCTCAGATGGGTGCTGACCCTCGGACGTTTGAGGAGGGCAATGCCGTACTCCAGCTGAATGCCATCAAGAACCCGCTCAGGAGTCAGCCTCAGATTCCAGATGCCCATCCAGTTACTAGCACAAGGACTTCAAAGGTCATACGCACTTGTGATTCTGCAGACACAAGGACCAAGCCACCTTATACATGTGCAGTGGTTACCCTTGTCTACAAAACGTATCACACCTGTTACATAGTCAAGACGTCCGTATACAAGGAGAGGGGGCTACTACAGTGGGATTCCATACAGGAGAAGAGAGATGGGACTTTTTCTGAGACAGGAAAGGATTACCAAGTGGGGGCGGTGAAGCAGAGCCAGTGGCTGACACTGTTAACTTCTGTTGGAGGGGCACTACAGTAAGCCCCGCCCCCACGTGTCAATAAAGTGCAGGAAGCAGCTGCAGAGACAACATTAGAAAAATTTAGCATCCAGGGTAGGAATGGATTTATCTTACTATCCGTGAGCACAAGTAATGCCTTTATTTTTCTGAATCTATTTTCGTAGTAGACCACAAAATGAATGGCTGCCACTGGGGGACCATAAAAAAATCTCGAAACATCTATGGGTATGGAGAACATTCGGAAGGATGTTTAGAGCACACCCTGTTGTATGGACTACTGTGTTTCTGCTGTGTGCCCCTTTAACAAACAGCCCCTTGTGTTTACTTGGGATGGAGATTTTCCTCGTCATATAAGCTCCATGGAATTGTCAGTTGTGTCTCTTGCCCTTCCTGGACCAATAGATGGGCAACTGGTCTTCTCCAGCCAGTCTCAGTCAGTCCGGGGGAAGTTTGTATTGGAGCTAAGCCATCAATATCTGGACAGAAAAATGATGGAACCTGATGCATCCCACCACCAGAATGGACATGCTTGATTTTCTAGATCCTTTGAACTACTCTGATTTCTTACTTTTCTAATGTTTTCTCTAGACAGGGTTTCTCTGTGTAGCTTTGGAGCCAGTCCTAGAGCTCACTCTGTAGAGCAGGCTGGCCTCAAACTCACAGAGATCTGCCTGCCTTTGCCTCCCAAGTGCTAGGATTAAAGGTGAATGCCATTACTACCTTGTTGTCTGAGGTTTCTGTCCTGCCTGGTTCCCACAATTGTTAAGTCCCAAAGAAATCACACAAAGGTGTACATTAGTTATAAACTGATTGGCCATTAGCTCAGGCTTCTTATTAACTCTTATAAGTTATATTAGCCCATTATTCTTATTTGTGTTAGCCACATGGCTCAGTAGCTTTTTCAGCGAGACAGTCACATCTTGCTTCTTCTATGGCTGGGCCAAAACTGCAGAGGAAAGGGCTTCCTTCTTCCCAGAATTTTCCTGTTCTCATTGACCCGCCTCTACTTCCTGTCTGGTTGTCCCACCTATACTTCCTGCATGGCTAGTGGCTAATCAGCATTTATTTAAAATATAATTGACAGAATATAGATCATTGTCCCACACCACCACCCAGCTAATTTCTTACTTTCTAAAGCCCAGTTTTCAGTACTCCTTGATTCCATGCAATGCTCCTTCTTCTTTTGTTGGTGGCCAGGGTTGTTTTCCTTGCTTTCAAGTGAAGCATCCAATGGGTACTTCATCATCGTTGCTGTGGCCCTGTCTGCTCAAGGCCACTGAGGCCATGACTTCTAGGTGGCTGCAGTAGTTATAATGAATTCTTCATAGAGAGATTACCCTGACCACTGGCTTGGTCAGAGAGGACCCTTTTTACAGCCCACAAGACTGTGGCCTTAGTGTCTACCCTTTCTGAAATTCTGTTATTAAGGAGGCTGGGGTGCGGTTAGTCAGATCATGAGTCCTTATCACTTGTAGGGCAATATCCACTTGTCCTACCCCAATGTGTGTGTATATTCACCTAAGTGTGGGCATGTGTATGGCACAATGTATGTGTCAGAGAACAACCCCAAGGGTCATTCCTGGCTTTTCCCCTTGTTTGACACAGGTCTTTTGCTCATTGTTGCATGTTTGAGGGTAGCTGGCCTATGTGTTTTTGGGGATTCTCTCGTCTTCCCTCCCATCTTGCTATAGGAGCATGGGATTAGAGTTCTGGGGATCACAACCCAGGTACTCATGCTTGTATAGGAAGGAGCGCCTAGCACTCTTGTGTTGAGAAACTCTATTGTCAAGCTTGTGAGCTCTCCTCTTTCTAGGCCAATTGTCTCTCTTCTCTTGGTAGCTTATATTTTAACAAACAAAAGTCTGCCATTTTCTCTGAGCATGGAAAGCCATGATGCATAGGGTTTAAAGGACTTATGCTGCTTTCTTAAATGTGCAACACTGGAAAAACACACCATCAATTGATAGAAACTTTAAGAAGAAAAGCAAACCAAACCCAAACATAGCTAATTTCATAAATTATCTTTAGCATGGGGGCTGGTGAGATGGTTCAGGGGTTAAGAGCACTGGCTGCTCTTCCAGAAGTCATGGGTTCAATTCCCAGCAACCACATGGTGGCTCACAACCATCTATAATGTGATCCAATACCCTCTTCTGGCCTGCAGATGTACATGCAGACAGAACATTCATACATAAAAAAATAAATTTAAAAATTTATCTTTAACAATTTTCTGTCCTTTGACTGAAAAACCAATACATAGAGCACATAGGGTTTTCCTCCCCTCATCCTTCTCTCCCTCTCTTGGGATTCTATTTATGATATTTATGTATCCATATTTATGTCATGAATGTGATTTACTAGGCTGTGAGGGATTCCTATGTGTGCAAATATTTCTATTTGTTCATAATTGAATATATATATTATTCCAAGAGAAACCACTGTTTCTCTTGGAAGTGCTGACAAAATGAATGAAATCTTGTCTGCAGTAAATGAATCCCTAGTAACTCGCTGACATTGATCTTTAATAGTCGTAATCAACATAATTGAGTCAAAATAATTGGGTCTGTTTGCTGTGCCTTCCCCCCATTGTGTCCATCTGCCATCACTGGCTCACCTGGCTATGGATCTCATCTCTGTCCTTCCTCCATTCTTACTCTGAGCTCTCTTTGCCTGGGTGGTCTCCATCTGCTCTGGCTTGTACCTTTCAATTCTTTTATGTCTCAGTTATATCTCAGCACTTCTAAGACATTTTCCATGATTGGATGAAATTTTGTCTTTATATAAATATACACTAAAAATACCAAGACACAATCTACTTATGTGTATTTACATTTCTGTGTATGTATATATGTATGCACAAATACATCTTCTATATACCTAATCATATAATCTTTCATTGCTGTACTTATAAATTTGTTCATGTTATAAAACTTAATTATGACTAAGGATCCACAAATATTTAAGCATATGAGCCTATTCAACAAAAGAAATTGGAGTTATTGTTTTCATATATCAACTTACATTCATAAATAAATAATTTTTAGAAATTTGCCTGTTGGGAACAAGGGTAGGAAGCCGGTTGTGATCATGTAGAGTAACAGGTTAGTACTCATATGTTGACAGAGAAATCACTAGGGTACAGAAGGACAGAATGCCAAAGGCAAAGTTACCTGGAACAGATTTAATGCCTGAACAAACTAAGAGTGGTTGTAGCAGCCTGGGTGCTTGGAGGAGTTTCTTAGACTGCTGACAGTTCCAACTAGCATTAGGAGAAAACAAAGAGGGCTTTATTGTTATCTATGGTTACTGATCATAGCATATCAATTTCAGTAGGAAAGGCGAGAAGTCAGCTATGTATAAGGAAGCCCGTAGTGATTTCAGTTTTTCTCATGATTTACACCTCTCAACTTCTTTCCAAAACGTCTTTATAAATTGACACAATGTACAGAAGCTAACAGGACACAGAAGAAAAAAACTTGTAGATCAGTGGTTCTCAGCCTGTGGGTCACAACCACTTGGGGTCAAGGACCCTTTCACAGGGGTTGCCCATAGCTATCAGAAAACACAGATATTTACATGATGATTCATAACTATAGCAAACTTGTTATGTAGAAGGAACAAAAATCATTTCTGGTTGGGAGGGGGTCATCACAACATGAAGAACTGTATTAAAGGGTCCCAGCATTAGGAAGGTTGAGAACCGCTGTTCTGGGTCCTTTACTATAGAAACTGCAGCCCCCTTAGATACGTGTAAGCAGAGACTGCTAATTTGTTTCCCGTCATCCAGACCCAAATAATCACTCAGAAGCTATATTAATTCCAACTCTGCTTGGTCTTTTATCTCAGGCTTCTTATTAACTAACTCTTGCATCTTAAATCAACCCATTTCTACTATTTTATATTTTACCACGAGGCTCGTGGTTTGTTACCTCTTGCTTCTTAGGCACCAACATGACATCTGCCTCCTTTGGCAGCTACGTGGTATCTCTCTGATTCTGCTCTCTCTCTCTCTCTCTCTCTCTCTCTCTCTCTCTCTCTCTCTCTCTCTCTCTCTCTCTGTTCTGATTTCCTACCTGACTTCACTCTGCTAAGCCATTGGACAAAACAGCTTCTTTATTAACCAACGGTAATAAAACATATTCATAGCATACAGAGGGGAATCCCACATTGGATATGATTCTCTTAGGTTCTGTATTTCATGTTTATTAATGAGTAGTATTATATTCAGGGTACTTCAGAAAAATATACAAATGCAAGACTTGATTCTTTGGAGGGCCTATAGCTAGATGAACTGAGCGGGCAGGTAAACAAGTAACTCTGCAAAATATTGGGTGTGTTCTATGAGGACTATAGCACAGCCTTGAAGGTGGGACCTGGGGGAAGGGTGACTCACTTCCATGGGAAGAACAGCTTGAGTGGTCCTGATGCCTCTTGAAAATTCATGAGCACCAAAAGTCACTGAGCACACCTTGTTCTGAGTGTAGCTCTAAAGATTAATGTATTAGTGGAGAAACTAATGGATGGGTGGACAGACAGACAGAAATAGATAACCCTCAAAGGGTTTGGAATACCAAGGTTTACTTAAAGAAGAACCTGTTTTGTGACTTTTAAGACAACTCGAAATACCATATAGCCTAGACATATTGAAAAAATAAAGAGAATGGCATATTATCAATTTGTGATATGTATAGAAAAGTCTATTTGTTCTTAATATTAGAAAATACATAAACCCACATAAACTTTACTAAGCCTTACACACAGCTAACATTCATGATGTCAGTTGTAGTTGGGAGAAATACAGGTAAGTGTGAAGGTGGAATATTAAGTTGTCGCCTCAGTACACCCTGGAGTGCTGTATTGACTTCCCATTGAGCATGTTCCTGGTCCTCCTTGAGTTCACCACTCAAGGAAATCTCAGATGGCATTAGCCATCTCCTTGTGAGCAGATTACCTTTCCAGTAACTCTCTCTTACAGTAAACAGCAGTTTCACTTCTTCCAGTCCCCAACTCTAATGTATTTTTGCCATATGTAATGCACATAGCATAATAATTATACATTACTTGACTGTTAATGTTATTTGATGAATTTTGGTTACCAGCAGGGTATCACCAGTGAAGTTGTTGGGTGACTCAAAAGTTATATGTGTCATGTATATGTGTGTTGCTCTTCATATGTGTGCCTCTGCATGTGGAGGGCAGGGATCAATGTTAGTTGGTTCTCTATGTTATTAATTAATTGTGGGTCTTTCTATGTAGCCTTGACTGGCTTGGAATTTGTTATGTGGATCAAGCTGGCCTTTAACTCACAGAGATTCGCCAGCCTCTGCTTCTTAAGGGCTAGGTTTAAAGGTGTGTGCCATGATGCCCAGATAGTGCCATGATGTCTTCCAGATAATTTTTTTAAACCCAGGGTTGTCAATTGGTGAGATTGGCTTGCCTGCAAGCCTCAGGTGTCCTCCTGTCTAGGCCGTCCCAGTACCACCATAGGTCTGGGGTTTGAATTCAGAGCTGCGAGCTTGCTTAACAAACACTTAATTGGCTGAGCCACCTCCATAGCCCTACATGTGAATTTTTGACTGTATAGATGTCACATCCCTAAACCACTGCTCCAAAAAGTTATTCATAAACCGGTTGCATAAATATACAAAAAGAAGGGGAGAAATTCTCAAAAAATGTGTTGTTAGGCAAATTCATTGGTTCTGGGCATATCATAAAGTATATTTACATAAATCTAGACTGTGCAGCTCTGAAATAGTAGCTCGTACATAGGTGGGGTATAACTTATTGCTCCTGGACCCGTGAAGAACCAAGGAGTATGAGCTAAATCAAGTGCTAGAGAGAATATTGTCACCAGGAGACTCAGTCACCATGCGCGGTGTGAAGCTGCTGCTGACAGACATGGCAGGCTGCAGTAAATGCTCCACTACAGAAAACAGTCAATTACAGAGCATGCCCTAAATTACAAATAAGACCTCTGTATGCTAACCAGACCAGAAACACACTCATGTTTTATCAGATGGTATGTATGCGCTCTACTTTTACATGACCAGCAGTGCAGTAGGTGTGTTTAAACTGTAGGGCATTAACCCACATGCAATAGCCTAGTTCAGTGTGGGGGTTTTGACAAGTTCGGCCACAGCAGATAATTTTTGAATGCACAGTAGTCAGAACTCGGTTCAAGCTTGAGTGTGTGGCAAATCTGAGGGGTTTCTGGCAGAACTCATGTTGTATTATGTGACGCCATGCAGACAACATGTGTGTTCATGCTGACGCTCCACACACTGGCAGCAAACACCGCCTGACATGCCTCAGCTCGGATTAGAGAATGCTGTGTCTTATGAGCTGTGTTTGCACTGTACATGCAGTGGCTTTTGCTCATCTGGAAAGAAAATGTCTATCATTCTTCAGTATGGATCGAATGTGAACCTTTCTACTGAACTGTGTTAGAATGTTTGATTTCAAAAAATATCTCCATGAGTTTCTCAAGTTTCATAAAAATGGTAAATTTGAGTTTGGGGTTAGGTCAGAATTTCTACTCATTTCCAAAATAACCCTAAATTTCTGGTATCTCTCACTCTGTGTATATATCTCATCATTGGCAGTTTTAAAATTAAAATAGTCAACTCTGAAAAGCATTGAAGATGTTCTATGTCTGGCAGTATCAAATATTCATGCAGTAGTCTTCATATGACAAGAAGTAAATCCATGCCATTACTATGCATATTTGCTTTTGTGTTTAATAAGTGATGCAATTGTTTATAGATAAAAAACTGTTTTAGTGTTGTTGTGTTATCAGTAAATATTTTATTTGTGTTTCTGTTTTATATTCCTGTCTTCCTAGGATTATGTAAAAATTTCTTGAGCAAAAGGGGGTCAGGCGTAGAGAAGTTTTAAGAAGCTCGTCTTGCACCAGTGTCACCTGGACACGTGTGCTATACATGTGTCATGATATTTTAAAGGCTACAGAGTCTCTAGGTGGCAGGAATCTTTCAACTCCATGTTACCTGCTCTAGCACCAGGGGACCATCACTGGATGTGAGGTCCCTCACTGACTGAGGAACTGTTATGCTGTTCATGGCTGTGGCAGGGCAGGTAGGAAAGGGACGAGGGAGGAAAGGAGGAAGAAAATAGAGAGGGAGACCTATAGGGTAATTACCTCAATAAATTACAGAGGTTGCAAAATCCCACATGGGCTGCTGGCCAGCTGGAGAAGAAGAAAAGGCAGTCAGTGAAGCTTCCCTTTGCAATGGGAAGTGGTTAGTGCAGAGACTCATAACTGGTCAAACTATGGAGTATAAGTAAGTCTAACGTCAAGGCGTGGCTTGGTCGTCTATATCAGGAAACTGAGGAAAAGTGGGCTGAAAGACTTCAAGAGTGGGCCGATGGGGAGGAGAGCTGTGAAATGCCCCTTTCTGGACATGACATGGCTGTTGACTCAGCAACTCACAGGGGTGTGGTTACCGGCACATCAAGCCATACCAAACTCCAGCATGAGCAGGCAAGAGATCCCCAGGTCCTGCCCTTGGTAGAGGCGTCATTAGCAGTGCGTGAGTGCTGAGCAGTGGAGACTCACTCTCCTTGTGGATATAGCCCCCACAGGCTACTCATGCCTCTGTGGATGGCCACACACCCATATGTATATGCAGCACTAATTGGATTCAAGGGGTATTAATTACAAAAGCCTAAAAATAAAAGAGAGGACATAAAGCAAGGAGGGAGATGGGGTGGGAGCGTTAGGTAGAGCTGGCGTGGGGCAGCAGTAGATGGGTGTTGGCACTCTATACTGTAGAAATGGATAGGACTTTCAAAGACCAAAAATATTTTTTAAAAGAAACAGATTTTACTTGAAATAATTATGGCCTTAATACTAATTTTAGGTAACAAGAGATGGCATTGAAATAAAACATTTCAGAAGCAGCTAAAATTGCCACAGTATTTGAATTTCTGTCAATGATAAAATTTTAGTTTTTAAAAATACTAAGTACTAAAAACTGCACCAAAGTTGTCTTTCTAAGTGGTAGGAATCTTATATTCTATGGAACCCCATACACTCTCTACTAAAAGACAAAGGCTAATGTAATCACTAAAATATCAGACTATTTTTTCTTGTTGGATCCATAGGTAAACGTGTTGGCATGAAAACCTACATGGTGGCTTTACTTTACTTCTTTATTGCCAGGAAATAGGAAAACTGGAAAATGTTGGTGAAACAGTTTGGTCAAGATGAGTAAAGGAACACTGGGGATGTGCAACAGTGTGAAGCATGATTAAATAAAACCTCAGAGACAGATAATGAGGTTCAACCTTAAGACAAGCAGCCAGCCACTGGCTCTTACCTCGACCTCAGTCTGAAATTGGCGATCTTGCCTCCCAGTATCTCAGAATGAGACTGAGACTGTGAGCTGTCTCCTCCTGTTTTAAAATCCTCTCTAGTTCTTGAATTAAGGGCGTGACTAGATAGTGTGACTGGCTACTGGGATTAAAGGTGTGTGTCATTGCTGCCTGGTCTGTAAGGCTGGCCAGTGTAACTGCTTTGCTTTTCTGACCGTCAGGCAAACTTTATTTATTAAAATACAAATGAAATGCCACTATAACAATGGTGTGAAATAATATCTACAGAAAAGTAACTTTTGATAGCTGGGGCTCCCATCGACAAATTCATATGCTATAGTGGCCTGCGTATATGAAGGATAAATGAAGTTTGCTCCCGTGGGTCATTTTGAAATGTACTAATAATTTTCTTCTCAACATGCTTATTTTTCATGCAAGCTAAATTGTTGAAACATCTTCCTCACTCTCTGTTGTACCAGCAATTTGTTTATATCTATGAGAAGTCAATAAACAAAAGGAACAATTTATCTAATAATATTAAAGGGATATGCCTGGTGATTAACTTTACTTAATCATTCCAAAGAGAACTTATTGTAGGAAATATTTTAACCCTCTAAAGGATGATATAATACCTGACATTACATCTGCTTGATGAAGTGCTAAATAAAACCTAGCACTTAACCAAGTCTGTGAGAATTAGGAATAAAAATATTCTTCCTGAATATGAAAAAGTATTCCCTGGTGGAGCTGGCAGAGCACACAGGACTTTGCAAAGGAATGCAAGGATTATAAGGACTATAAGGATTTCAGAGGATGTCACGGTTTGAGATCTGACCTAAGTTCTGAAAGGTCGGTTACCCTGATAACCTCCTGGGTTGTGGTTGGGAGGCCATCCCAGTGAGCCTGTGAGAGCGGATTGCAGCAGAGAGCAGAGCAGAGCTGGTACGATTCTGGAGACATTGTGAATGGTGGGACCCTGAAGGGACAAGGTCTATGAGTCAGCTTTTCATTGTGCAACAAAATACACAAGAAAGGCAACTTAAAGGAAGAAAGATTCATTTGTGCCTATGTATGGACAGGTGTCAGTCTGTGGTCAGCGGGTTCAAGTGCTTTGTCTGTGCTAATGCAGAACATCACAGCAGGGGGAGCTTGGTGAACCAAGGCTGTTCACCGCATGATGGCCAGGGAGAAGAGAAGGAGGAGAGAGAAGAGGAAAAGAGGAGGATGATGGAGAAATAAGGGGAGGGGCAAGATTTAGTCCTCACTGGCACACTCCAAGGCGCCTCCTCCTTTCAGCTGAGCCCCACCTCCTAAGTTTCCATCATCTCCCATAATTGTCAGGTTATGAACTCATGGACCAGTCTGTCTATGTGGTCAGACCCAGTCACTTTCCCAAAGCCTAATCTCTGAACACAGATGCTCTGTGGACCAAAGCTTCAGCATAAAAAGTCTCTGGGTTACATTTCAGATCCAAGTCATAACTAGGGAGGGGATTTCACACAACTATTTTATAAATATTTCTATTGTTGTATATGCACAACAATCTGCAGAAAATAAACAAGCCTTTACAAAGATTGCTGTTGGAAGACTATGATGATATACTAGAAGAGAAAAAGCACTCAGCCCCAAAGCTACTAAGATAATAAACCAGTAAAGAGAAACTGTTGGCCAAGAGATACAACAGCAAAACTTAGTCTGAGACTTGGTTACATTTATTAGGCAGCTAAAAATGTAACAAAACACTTCCAATTTACAATAGCTACAAAACTGAATTACACGTTAATTAAACATATAGAGGTATATAATACATATCCAAAAATTGCACTTTTTTATATTGGATATATGTGAAAATATGTCTTACTCTAGGACAAGAAGATACAATAAGAAAGGCACTTGTGTGCAGTTTAAAAGGTATTTTTTAATATAACCAGTTAAAATACCTAGGGTGGCACTGGCATTTATGAAATTTACAATATTTAATTATACAATATACTTGGAAAGATAGACAAGGATATTTGAGGGCTAATGAAAATAATGGTAATTATTCCACAAAATAGAGTGCTTTTATAACAACAATAATTGAACTAGTGTAACACTGCATTAGGAGAAACATTGACTACTGAAATAAAATGGTGGAATTAATTACTTATTTTAAGGATATAAGAAAATATATATATA
>JAQHUG010000292.1:607534-619023 GCA_028555095.1 Dicrostonyx torquatus
ATGCAATTGTTATAAAGATAAAATAGTAACAAATAAATAAAACATTATGGGCAGAGTTTTCCTGTCTCCACAGCTGCTTCCAAATTACCCCATAGAGGCTAAAACTTACTTGTAAATGCGCAGACCTGTTACTAGTTAACTCTTACACTTAAGTTAGCCCATATTTCCATTCATGCTTTGCCATATGGCCTGGTACCTTTTCTCAGCATGGTGGGCCCATCTTGCTCTCTCTGCAACTGCTGGTGACTCTCTGACTCCTCCTTCCTTCTTCCTATCTTTCTTGGTTTGGCTTTCCCGTCTAACTTCCTGTCTGGCTACTGGCCTGTCATGAGAATAATACATATTCACAGTACATAGAAGGATTATTCCACAGAAAAACACCCTTTTTTCAGTAATTGCAGGAAGTTCAGGCATCATATTGACAGTGTTTCTTAGGGTTCTGATAGTTTTCAAATCTATTACTATAGTGGAAGGAGATTTATTGTAAAAATGGCATAAAGAACTCATAAATGCTCTAAAATTACAAAGTTTCCAACAGACAAATATGCATTCATTCCTATAAATCACACAAAAAGAAAAAATACCTAGCATCATTTATAAAGAAATGTATGAAATTGAATTGATTTCTGCAGTAAATGTCATGTCTATAAACAAGTCCCAATGAGAAGCTGACACAGCTTTCAAAAAAGGCGCATCATGGGAGAGCGATGCCACTATAAGTGAATTTAATTCTTCAGTGGAAAAATATTATAGGTACCATTAAAATGTTTTAACTTCATTCTGGGAAACTGGAAAGGAAAGGAAGAGAAGTCAGGACAAGGTATAGTTCACACAGGCGCTCACTCCTAAGGGCATCCTCCTTTAGCTAAGTGTCCCTCACCTCCAACTGCCCATCAGATTATGAACTCATGGACCAGCCCATTGATGCAGTCAGACCCAGTCAGACCCAAAGCCCAAACTTTAAACATTGATGTAAAATTCACATTTTAATATAAAAATACATGTGATTTATAAAAAGAAAGAAATACATGCAATTTATAAAAAGAAGGAAAAAATGCAATTTATAAAAAGACACATATTTACAACTACCTGAAATAGAAAATGACTAAAAAACCACATAAATGTTCAGCCATTGGAAAATTCTCAATTAGTGTATAGTTTAACAAAATCTGATGCATGTATGAGATCCATATTTTTTATAAATCTGAAGTAGGAAACTAATGTATTTATTACATAAGGATTATGAGGAAAAATTGCAGAACAAGAAATTTTCATCCGGACTCAAATATAGAAAAATGTCTGTCTAGAGTTCAAGATAGATGATGTCATTAAGAAAAGCAGTTGAGTCTAAGTGGAGGAATCAGAAAGTAATTGGTACAAAAATTCTAGAGATAACATTAATAAATTCATGTAGAACCTGGGAAAATGGCTCAGTTGGTCAAATGCTTGCTGTGAATACACAGGGGCTCCTCTGGAGGAGGCTTGGCGTGTGAGTTCAGGGTCATCTGGAGCAAGACAGGGCCAGGCTCGGAGCTGGGACCTCGGAGGCAGTAGTAGAATGCCCAGGAAGACCGGGCCACCTGGTCTTCCATGACCAGCCTCCCTTGGGCCTCCAGGGCTCTGGGTATGTAAGGAAGACTCCGGGCTACATCTTGGTGTCTGCTTCTACATCCACACTGGAACTCTACATTCCTTCCAGGCAGCAGCTCTCCACCAATAGTCTGACACGGTAAAGTTGGCAGGAGGGTCTGGGCCATCATTCTGGGCTGTGGTTACCGTTCCCATTCTGAAATGTCCCCTACAGCCTTTGTTGAGGCCCAGTCCTCAGTCTGTGGTGCTGTATTGAAGTCGTTCAAGAAAAGTGGTTTGGGGCACATTTCAGAATTACACGTAACTAAGCAGAAAAGACGGTGCAGAAACTTGCAGGGGACTCTACCAAGATCCAGTCTTTGAAGGAAGGTCCCTCCATGTCCCTCCTTAGAAGATGAGACTATCTTGGCTGACAGCCCTCCACATTTGTGTTCCTTTGACTGTCATGGGGATGGGCATCCCTCTTCCCTAGGAAAAATAACCCTTCTCTTTGGAATTTCTTTCTCTTGGCTTCCTTCGGGACTTACAGTTCTTTTTTTTTTTTTTAAATCACTTAACTGTAGGGCTTTTCTTCCTCCCCCAAATGAGGGCTTCTTCCTTATTCACACAATTACTACTTTATTCATACAATTAATACTTTTAAAATTAAAACCTCGAGATGTAGTTATTTTTGTTGTTGATTATGTGTTTCCCAAGTTTAAAAAATTAAATGAAAAACATTATTGTTGTTTGTATGTGTATATATGTGATTTGCATGTGCCTATATACATGTTCATATTTATGAGTATTCGTGTGTGTGTGTGTGTGCATGAGAGAGAGAGAGAGATAGAGAGGAGGGGGGGAGAGAGTTATGTGTTGAGCAGAGGCCAGAGAGTCACCATCAGGTGTCTTAATCAGTTACTCTCCATTTTATTTACCGAGACAGGATCTCTCCATTAAACCCAGAACTTGACAGTTTGGTTAATGTAGCTAGGCATCTTGCTCAAGGATGTTCTGTCTCCATCTCCTGGGGGATCTGAACTCTTGTTCATTCTTGGAAAGCAAGCACTTTCTCGGCAGCATCATCTCCCAGACCCTCCCTTGTGTTCTCATCTATAGGCATTATGGTGTTTAATGATTAGGACTGTAATACACATTGCGCTGAATTTATATGGTCCAAAGTATAGCTTGAAGTTCAGGTCTTTGTTTATGGATACCCTGCTTTTCCAGAACCAGTTGTTAGGTGGCCTTTCTCAACTGCATTGCCTTGGTATTTTAGTTAGAAATGGCCCGTTTCCATCTGCACGGGTCTCTGTCTGGACCCAGGTCATGTTTGTTGAGTTGTCTGTCTGTCTCCACAGTAAGCACCTTGTTGATTACTATAATAACTCTTGAATTAAATATCATTCCCCAGTCTTTCTTATCCAGCTGTTTTGAGTATTCTATGTCCCTTTCTGTTCCGTGTGAACTTAGAATCCATTTAGCAGTGTTTTCAAACGACCAGGTGAGAGACTGACTGGCTCTCTGTCAATTCCAGAGATCAATTTGGTGAATAATGACCAGTGATTTTTAGTGGGTTTTAGTCTTAAGTGTTCATTCAAGCTTTCACTGGGAAGGTGTTTTACCAGAGCTCAGAATCCTGCTTTCTTCAACGATCTCTAAAAATGAATGTAAAATTAGCCCTACTTCTTCCTAAATTGAATTCATCACTGAAGCCATGGAGACTGGAGATTTTTTTTCTAATCTGCTTTGCCTTTGGCTAAGTACATTTGTCTGAAATAGTAGTCTGCTTTTATTCTTGAATGCATTTTGTAGGGCACAGACGCCCACATTGATAGCTTTTGTTCAGTTTAGTAGATAATATTCCTCAGTGTTCTTACACACCTCGTTTTCAATCTATAGGAGCGTGCAGTCATCCTTGTCCATGTTCCTCTGTGTGGGACATGTGACTCTGTGGCTGCTCTCACTGCTGCTGATAAGTTTTATTATGGTGTACCTTAGTGTAATTTTCTTCATATTTATTATGCCTAGATTTTGTTTAGCATACATGTAATTTGGATAAATTTTAGGGCCCTGTTTCATCTATACTTTCTGTGTCTCTCTTTTCTCAGGCATACAAATTATGTATTGATTAGATTTTTAATTGTCTCGTGACACACTAATTCTAGTTCTGTTTAGTCTTTTAAATTTTTTGGTGTTAAGGCAAAAGAGAATGTCCAGTGCCTAGGAACACTGTTTGTACTTCCAGAGGACTTGGGTTCAGTTCTCAGCACCAGTATCTGGCAGCTCACAACTGCCTGTAATTCCAACTCTGGGGGATCAGATGTCTTCTTCTGGCTGCATGAACAACTGCACACTTATAGCATACATTCACATAAATATACACATACACATAAAGGAAAATAATAATAAATCTGTTGTTTTTTTTTAATGTGCATGTTGCTGGGTCATGGTGATGCACAACTTTAATTGCAACATTTAGGAGGCAGAGGCAGGCAAATCTCTGAGTTTGAGGCCAACTTCATCCACAAGTCTACAAAGTGAGTTCCAGCACAGCCGGGGCTACACAGAGAAACAAACAAACAAAGAAACAAACCAAAAACATACACATGTTTCATATGTCCAAAGTGAGTTAGTTATGAGCACTTTGATGCAAGTTTCTGTGTTGTCCATGGGTGATCCTGGTTATTTTCTATTTAGGAATCAAGTCTTTCTACTGCTTTTCATGAATAGTGGTTTTTGAATAAACGTGAGACATTGTAATTTTTACCTTGTTAGCTTCTGTCCATTTTTTTTGTGTTTTTACAGATATTCTTTTAAGATTGTTTAAGTATGTAGTTCGTTGTGTGGAGACAGTTTACTCCTTTGAGATCTTGCGTCTCAGAAGTGTTAGGCAGATTCAGGTTAGCGATCAATCTATAGTTAATTATTCCTCAAGGTTGAAGTCAGAGCCTTCTGAGGATTCGGCTAATGTTCCATGATTTATGAGGGTTTCCAGGCTGACTTCTGTGAGCTCACACTATTCCGGCTCCCTGTGAGCACTGACCACTGTTCTTCCTGTCCTTTCACACAGTTCTTCCGTAACTGTGTTAGCCGGCTTTCCATTGTTAGAACAAAAACACCTAACCCTGTAAAGTAAAAAAGAATCACAGTTTGCCCATACTCAAGATTAGGCATGGTATCGAGGTGATGGTATCATCATGGGGGAATCACAGTGTGGAAAATAGTCCCAAACAAAGTTAGAGCAGAAAGCAGCAGAGTTCCACAATCCCTTTTACGAGCGCATCTCTAATTTCCTATGGACCTCCATATAGTCCCCATCTTAAAAAATATCTTTAAGATTATTTTATGTGTGTGTCTGGGGGGATGGGGGTGGTGCATGCATTTTATGAGCATGTGTGGAAATCAGGAGACAACTCGTAGGAGTCAGTTCTCCCCTTCAATCTTGTGGGTCCTAGGCCCTGACTTCTGGTCCTCAGGTATGACAGTAGATACCTTTACCTGTTAACTCATCTCCCCGGCCCCAGGCCTTACCTTTACAGTTTCTTCTAACTCTGCTACTCTGGTACATACAGATCCTTGGTGGATAGTGACCTTCCCAGTCATAGGACTATCAATGAATAAAGGTTTCTTCACATATTTGTGAGGATCAGCTTTCAACTGAATGCTGCTCTCTGAAGGTCCCCAAAGGCTCCTCTTTGTACCTTTTTCCTCTTCAGGGCCCTGTCTTCTGAACTCTGTCATCTACCTGCATGGGGGTGGAGGACCAGTTACTCCTCTTGGCTACCGCATCTCTTCTGTGCCCTTGGAACGGTCTTAATTGAACTCTGTGATAATTATAAGATTATCACAGAGCTTCTTATTGCTGTGGATCACTACCCATTTTTGTCTTGTATCCTTTATCTTGGAAGCCTATTTTTGTGTGTTTTGTACAATATTTGTCTTTTTCATTTGGGAGAATAAATCTGCCCTGTTACATTTGTCTCCAATGGTGGATGTTCCTTCCTTAATATAGTAGAGATATGTCCAATAAAATTAGATGCATCATTTGGTGATTAAATAAACATTATTTCAGAGTTGCCTTATTTCTAAATGTTATCGTAATTACTGTTATCTGTTATTAGCTGAAAATAATTGCACAATGTGACAAATTTATGAGTGCAGAGTATAGATCAAGAATGATTTGTGATCGCCTATATCTTTTCATGAAAGAATTTCATATGGCTTCTTGACACCAAGACAAACTAGACACTAGTAAGACAGAGTAAGGCTTAAAGGGGAAACTAAGGAAGTAATGATGGTAGCTTAGATCTTTGCTGTAATTAAAAGTAAAATTAGGTTTGGGCATTCTGGTCAAGCAATATGCCAGCATTGTCTTTCTTCCCTATTTTCATTATCAAAATGAATAGGGGATCAGTTTCATTTTAATAGCTATTGAATGTCCACTATGTGTAGGCCAAAGAAAGGACTGATACAACAACAAGATGACTCAGTGAGGAAGTTCTTGCTGAGAAAGCCTGGCAGTCACTCTGATCCCCTGAAAGGCAGAGAGAGAGTGCTAACTCTACAAGGGTGTCCTCTGACCGCCGTGCACATCAAGGCACATATAACAACCCCAAACACACACACACACACACACACACACACACACACACAAACACACACTTCTATCATGTGGCTTCCTGGAATTGAATTCACCTTGTTAGGCTGGGCAGCAAACACATTTATCCGCTGAACCATCTCATTGGCCCAATAGCTAATTTTTGTAATGGCTTTTGATGAATGTGTCGTTGATTTATCTTTTGTTAAAAGATTTTTTAATTCATTAATTTTTCATGTGTGTTTGCCTGTGTGTGTATGTCTGTGTGTATTTGTGTGTGTATATGTGTGTGTTTGTATGTGTGTTAATCTGTCTATATGTATTTCTGTGTTTATGTGTGCCTTTGTATGTGTTTATATGTGTATCTATGTATATGTGTGTGTTGTGTTTGCCTGTGTGTGTCTGTCTGTGTGTATATGTGTGTGTTTGTATGTACATTAATCTGTCTATATGTATTTCTGTGTATATGTGTGCCTTTGTATGTGTTTATATGTGTATCTATGTATGTGTGTGTACATGTATGTATTTGTGTATGTAAGAATAGGTGTGTATATGTGTAGAGGTCAGAGGAAAACTTCCAAGTCAGTTCCTGCCTTCCCTTTTGGTGAGTCAAGGACTTTCTTGTTGTCTGCTATTGCTCTGTCTACTTCAGATTAAGTGGCCCAGGGCTGGAGAGAAGGCTCAGTGGTTAAGAGCTTTGCCTGTTCTTCCAAAGGTCCTGAGTTCAATTCCCAGCAACCACATGTGCTCACAACCATCTGTAATGCGATTTGGTACCCTCTTCTGGCAGGGATACATACAGGCTGAACACTGAATACATAATTAATAAATTTTTTTTAAAAAAAAGAATAGATTAAATAGCCCTAAAGCTTCAGGGGGATTCTCCTGTCTCAGCCACTGTAAGAGTGCTGAGACAGCTGTTGTACACCGCCACATCTGGATGTTCACATGGGTTCCAGGTATCAAGCTCAATTATCAGGCTTGTGTGCATAGAGCTTTTAACTGCTCAGCTATCTCGCCTGTTGTAGAACACTATTTTAAGGCTACTTTTGTTTATGCTGTGGAACATTTGTTTAACCATGTAAAGACGTGTTGCTTTTGTTTAGGCTCTATTTTGTTTAAAGCTGTGAAGCTGTGATTCTTTGCCTGTCTAAAATATCTGATGGCCTAATAAAGCACTGAATGGCCAATAGGGAGACAGAAGAAAGAACAGGTAGGACTAACAGGCAGAGAGAATATATAGAAGGAGAAATCTGGGAAGGAGGAGTAAGATAGAACATGGAGAGGAGGACATCAGGGGCCAAGCCACCCAGCCACTCAGCCAACCACAGAGTTAGAAAAAGGTAAAATCCCAGAGGCAAAAGGTGGATGGGCTAATTTAAGAAAAGCTGACAAGAAACAAGCCAGGCTAAGGCTGGGCTTTTATAATAAAGAATGAGTCTCTCTGTGCAGATTTATTTGGGGGCTAGTGGCAGGTCCCCCCCCCAAAGAGTAGAGAGCAATGACCAGCAACACTCTCCAGCTCTACACATGTATATAATGTACTTTGATTGCACTTGCCCCCTGACCTCTCCCTTCTATTGCCTTGTCTTAAAAAAAAAAAGATTCTGCATATGAGAAAAATCATAGTGCTTGTCTTTCAGAGTACGTCTTGTTTCACTTACCACAATAATTCCTGTTCCTCTAACTAAAACAACAGGGTTTCATCTTGCTCAGCCCTAAAGCCACTCCAGTGTGTGTGACCTCCCATGTGTTGATTGCTGCTTTTATCTTGCTGCTAACCCTTCTTGAGACAGGGTTTTAGCTGTGTAGTCCTGGCTGTCCTGGAACTCAGTCTGTAGACTAGCCTGGCCTTGAACTCACTGAGACCCACCTACTTCTGCTGGGATTAAAGGCCTGTGCCACCACTCTCTGACTGGTCACTGTTGTTTATTGTTTGTTTGTTTGGTTTTCAAGACAGAGTTTCTCTGTGTGGCACTGACTATCCTGAAACTCAATCTGTGGACCAGGTTGGCCTTGAACTCACAGAGACCCACCCACCACTGCCTTCCTAGTGCTGCCACCACCACTGCTGATCACTGCTTTTGTGATAAAGGTCTATTTAATATAAATGAATTCTCCATTCCCTCATCTGCTCCACAGTTGCTTAGATGTTTTTATGTCCCCATCTCCACTCGTTTGAGGGTGCTCTTCCCCAACCTCTGATGGTTCCTCCACTTTCTTTATTATCTTTTCACCCACTCTCCATATTCTACTCTCTTCTAGAGTGATGTCCTTACTCCTGACTCTTTCTACTTAATGTTTTGAGACCTCTATCATTTCTCAAGTTAATATCACTGGTCATATCTGCTGCTATTCATGCTTGATGTTTTGAGATGTGAGACTACGCAAAGATAAAGGTTATCTATCTGATTGTGACATTGGATTGTTCCTCTCCAGTTAGGAATCGGAGTGAGTGACTATTCACGATTGAATATATGTATAAAACTGGCAAAAATAAAGGTAAAAAGAAGTATTAATAACTTAAAGCACCTATGAATGCCTACACAGAGAAGTCAAGAACTAATTTAATACCATGTGTGAAAAAATTTGACATTGAAAGCAATATATGCAATACATATACTTTTAGCGAATTTGATTTGCTTACTTCCGGGATTTTCTTGGGGCCCTTGTTCTCCCTATAATTCAGACACAGTCTAACCTTGGGGCCCTAGCTGCTGTCAAGGTCATTTCAACTCCTAGTGCTGTTTGCTGTCCCTGCCCCCTTCATGGTGCAGTCAGGCTTTGGGACTGGTTGATCATGTGCACTGGGCTGGGTAGAGGGAAATTTACCTTTTGACATCTCTCACTCCACTCTTGCCTTACCTTCTCTGCTCCCTCACCCCACAGCCCCGAGATTTTCTTTTCCTTTCAGTGGGGTCCACACAGGAGACTTGCATTCCTTCACTTGTAGAGGGACTCTGGGTTTCAAGCGGCAATTTCCTTTCCAAACAAAAGGAAACCATAAACGAAGGCAGATGTGCCAAAGAGTCACATCCATGATGGATGCTCCATTTTTCAGACCCACCCCTCCAACCTTAATTTTTATTTATTTATTTATTTATTTATTCTTGGTTTTTCAAGACAGGGTTTCTCTGTGGCTTTGGAGCCTGTCCTGGAACTAGCTCTTGTAGACCAGGCTGGTCTCGAACTCACAAAGATCTGCCTGCCTCTGCCTCCCAAGTGCTGGGATTAAAGACGTGTGCCACCACCGCCCGGCCCTCCAACCTTTATATCAGCCTGGATTTCTCCACACCTGAAGCCACCCTGTCTGTCTCTGTGGAATAAGCCCACCCTGCCCACATGTACCACTTGAAGGAGCTTCAACTGTTATACTTTCTACATTGCACAAGAGTGTGGTCCACACAGAACTAAGAAATATTAAAACCATGCCTTGTTATTCCTTGGGGCTCATCTCAGAATCTAGCCAGAAGGAATTTCTTGTCTTACCACTACCTAAAGACTTGTTTTGAGGCCACCTGATAGCATTTTCCATATCTTAACATCTATAAGTAACTCCCGTGCACACCTCACCTCCTCAAAGATGGAAAGTTCTTTGAAGGAGGAAGGGCAAAACAGGCACCGGACAAGTATGAGCTGAACATTCAGGAGGCTGTGGGTGGGGGTGGGCCAGAGTGAGGGTCCCCAAGTCAGTACCCAAGATGTGTTTCTTAAGTCATCATTTCTTGATTACTGATACCAAGTTTTAGGTAGTATTAGGACACCCTCAAGTGTTGTAAATGGAGGAGAGGTGTGTGTTGTGTTCCCCATCCACCTGGCTCCCAAGCCCCCAGCTGCTGGCCCGCTCAGCTACTGGTTGCCTGCACCTGAAATAACCACGTGAGGACGGTATTCATTTAAACTCTGCCTGGCTTATTATCACTAGCCTTTTCCCGGCTAGCCCTCACCTCATAAACTAACCCATTATAAAAGTCTGTAAGTCACCACATAGTGACGCACCAGAAAGGTCTAACCTGCATCCATCTACGACTGTGGCTTGTGGGGTCTGGCTCACTTCCTTCTCTCTTCCCAGAACTTCCTTTCTGTCTACTCCACCCACCTAAGGGCTGACCTATCTTACAAGCCAGGCAGAGTCTTTATTTAACCAACCAAAGCACAGAAATACAGAAGACCCTCCTACTCCACTCAAGCATGTCCAGAATGTCCTCATAGTTCTATACAAAGCTATGCTCCTGTACCTTTCCTTTGAACCTTCCAGTCCTTGGTATCAGGAAGTGATTCAGTGATTCTTTTATGACTCCCACCATAAAATTATTTTCATTGCTACTTCATAACTGTAATTTTGGCACTGTTATACATCGTAATGTAAATACCTGATAGCAGCATATTTGACATGTAGGAATGAAGGGGTCATGACCCACAGGTTGAGAACCACTGCCTTAGCGTTTGGAAGGCTGGGAGATGATTCTGTCTCTAATGTGTTTGTTGTGCAAACATGAGGCAAGAATGAGGAGCTGAGTTGCACCCCCAGATCTTGCATATACAAGTCTGGGCACAGTGGCACACACTTAGGATTCCCATGTTGGGACGATAAGGCTGGCCAAGCCTTGAGGCGCCCCACTATCTAGTCTAACTTACTCAGAGAAAAAACAAAATCCATGAAACAAAACCAAGGTGAACAGAGCAATGGCATCTGAGGTTATCCTCTGGCTTCCCCACGCATGTGCACACATCTGCTCGTGTGTTTGTGAACATACACACAAGCACACACATATAAAGTATATAGGGGCAAGAGCTGTACTTATTCATAGGAATAGGTAAAAGCCATTCCTTTCCCTAGGTTTCTAATATACAGTATCAGTTTCCTTGTCCCTGGATTTCACACCATCCTGTTAATTCCTGGATATTTTATGGATCATTATAGTAGGTGAGTAAAAGCAGGGATCAGAAGAGGACATTAAAAACTGCTGCCAGAAGTGTAAGCAATTGACACTTTTAATTGAAAGAGAATCCAGGCTATGAATTTCACCATGCTCCTGTAAAGATGTTTGATTTGTTTTATTTGGAGGAAGACTACAGAGACACTGAACACAGGTCTATATGGTATGTAACAAAACCTGGTGGCAGCCTCCTGTTTTTTTTTGGCATCTTCGAGAGAAAGTACACCCAGTGATATAATATTCCAACGCTAATTTGCCTTTTTGTCTTATGCAGTGTCCTTTCTTACAAATTAGCCTCCTCTGCCCTCCCTCTCCTGCACTAGGGAGGATCCTTCAAAAATTCCTAACAGGCAGCCCTGTGGAGAGATGGGAGGGAAAGG
>JAQHUG010000292.1:619253-684616 GCA_028555095.1 Dicrostonyx torquatus
GAAGTAGAGGGTGTCTGTCTGCGTACATGTGGTACAGGCAGGGATCAGAACGCTCACGGAACAGACTGCATAATTCCATGTTCTCCCTAAGTCTCAGCCCTGCATGGAGCTGTGCCTGCAGTCTACTCGGAGGGGAAAAGTAGAAGGTGGAAGGGGTCAATTCCTAAGTGAGTGGGTCCTCACTCATCATGGGGGCATCTGCTGATCTCCAGTGACTGCCCACTGCCTCCTGGTCACGCTCAGCCCTCTCTCTTCTAGATACTTGCTTTAGCAGAAGAGACACACCTTTCTGCAGCAGGGAGACGCAACTGACCAGATTGCAAGCCGGTAGGTTGTGACATTCAGCATGTTTATGCAGCAGAATTTGCTGAGAGATGCAGGGAGGCGGGGTGTTGGTCGGGCTGGCTGATTTATCTGCAATGGGAAACATTTTTATTTTAATTGTCGGTTCAAAGCAGAATTGTTGCCTAGGCTAAGGTAGCAGCTAGAATTGCTGCGTTCCAGGCTCCCGTGTTCCATTTGTGTTTGATGCGGTTTCTACATGCAGCTTAGAAAAGCTAGGGAGAGCTCACCTTTAAATAACCTGCAGCTTGCTACGCACCTTCTGTTCCATATATATTGTTTTGCTCTTCCTAAGCACAGTTCCTAATCCCCCCTGCCTTCTTTCCCACTCCATGGGAAATGTGGCCTAGCTTCATCCTGAGCCCTTGGCTCCCTAAGTCTGTATGTCCGGCTGCTTTGCTCTAGGTGCTGGCGGATGCTCTGCAGCTGCCCTGGGCCCAGGCAGACTGATTCAGCAGAAGCATCTGTGCATGGGAATCGCAATCAGGGACCATGGCAGTGCAGCTGGTGCCGGACTCTGCGCTCAGCCTGCTGATGGTGAGTGTGCTGGGGAGGAGGTGGGGCCCCGGAGTGCCCACTCCAGCCTTCCTCCGCCTCAGGGACTGCTCCTAGCTGCTGCGGCTGCTGCCATGGCTGCAGACAGGGCTCTGCTTCATCCAGCAGGCTCCCGTGAAAGGATTTCTTGGGTCAGAGGATTAGCGTGACTAAGCACTCTCAGGAAAAAGCAGCCGTAGATTTGCCATTTTAGAAACTTGTTGCTGGATGCTATTTTGAGAGCTGGGCTGACAAACAGGTGCCAAGGGCGGCTCCAGATAGATCTCAAGATGCCTCCGCTCCTCTGTGCTCAGCATCCTTCGCTCCGCGTCTTTTGAATATAAATTCAGAGCTGTGTTTGTTTGTTTGTTTGACTTCCTTTCATGGCAGCTGTGGGATTTATAAAACAATTATTTTAATTTTTTTGTTGCCAGACTGATTAAAGGTTATCTTCCTGGGTTTCTCTAGAGAAACCAGGGAGGCTCACGGTGGCCCTTGTGTCGGTCCCATCTAAGGTGGGCCGGGAGACACTGGCATTTATACGTCTGTGAACTGCTGGCCTACTTTAGGCCCCTATGATTTTTACGACGCTAAGAAAGCTCTTGCTCTTAGGACTTTGAAGCAGTCCAGGACAGCAGCAGCACCTTGTAACCCAGCTGGCGTTTGGCTTGTCTCTGGGTTCAGTTCGCTTGGCTGTCTTGGTGCCCCATCCTTCCTCCTCTTAAGCCCAGTAGTTCACAGGCCTTGGCAATGCTGCCTCCGGAAGAAGGCTGTGTCAGCTTGGCCTGGGAATGCACCTAACATTTACTCAGGAGAGTTTATGAGCAGCTCCTGAGTGCTGTGCTGTGTGTATTGATCTGTTTCCTGACGGAGATGGGAAAGTGCAGCTTGCTGAGGGCTGATGAGTTTATTACGGTGATCTGGAGGAGTGGCTAGGGCGAGCTTGCCCCCTGGGTGGGGAGCCACATCAAATTATGAGGGACACGCCTCCTTGTGTTCCATTAGCCAAAAATAAAAATAAAGATGGCATTTGGTCCACAGAGTCATTTGAATTGCTGGAAATTGGATGGGCCTCTCTGCCTTCTGGTCTACCGGGAAGGAGGAATTAAGGAAGAGTGAAAAGACATTGCTATAGCTACTGCTCTTTACTTGGCTTCCCTCCTTACTAATGCTACTGTGTGATATTCCTACAAACTTCACTGTCTGCAGTGGGTCAAATAAATGTCTGGTCAAAGTTCTGAGTATTCGCGAAGGTTGCTAACGTTGCACTCCAATATCTGTGAGGAGTCGGATGCTTAGAGGAGCCCTGGAATGAGTATGCACAAAAAAATGCAATCCCGTGTGCTTTTGTGCATACACGCACATATATGTTGTCTAATATTACTTAGTATATATCAATCCTGCAGTATGTTCATAGAGAGGAAGTTCGTCACGCCTGCCTCTCTCTCTGCCTCTGTACTGAATGCTCATTGCTGCTGACATAGATGTCCTTTTTACTGCAAGATGCCAAGAAGAAGTCCTTGGTACTCAAGCAAAACGAAACTTCGCATTCTATCCCGTTGGGCTGTCCCTGCCACACACAACCACTTGGGCTTCTAATATTAATATTGCCTTGGCTCTCTCTTCAGTTCAGAGTTTATCCTCTCCTTGTCGGTGCCCATTGCCTAAGCTCTCTGCCTAGCACTCACCTCCTGCCTGGATTAAAGGATTGTGATCTCTCGCTGGGAAGCTAGGAAAATAGCTCTTGACACAGTGATGGACTCTTAGATTAGAGTCTCCAGGAGCTCTGCCTGTAATCCGCATCATTGCACATCTTCCAGTTCATGTTTGGTTCAGGGAAAATTTCCCCTGTGGACATCGGTGCTTTTTGCCTTTTTAAAGGGTAAATTCCAAAGCAATTGCTTCCTCGATATGTTTCGTGATGATTCTCAAAATCTGTAAGCAAGTGAGCGGGGAAAGAAATGGGAAGAAGAGGCCAATTTAGTGGAGCTGCCTTGGCTATGAGTTCAGGAAGGAACTGTGTCCATTATTATGTATTTGCCCATTAATCAGCCAATCAGCTCTCAGAGCTCCTGAAAGCACTGTTTTGGGGCGGTCAATACCGTGTGGGTTGTGTAGTTGTGGTTTACGGGGCTGCAGAGTTACAGTCAGTTCAAATGTTTATTTGGTTCTGGAAGCAGTAGAGTCTGGGGAGTTAAAGAGCCCTGCCTTCTGTCTCCAGGCTTTGCCACTTATGGGCAGTATGTCACTTCCTCTCTGTGTGTGCTGGTCTGTCATCTGCTAACTGAGGGGTCTGATCTTGGGGCCCTTTCACTCTGCTGCATAAAGGTAAAGTCTGTAAATATGCCACGTAGGAGGGAGCTCCTGAGTTGGGGACTTTATTCAGTGTTGCCGCTCTTTTCCAAACAAGTACCTGAACTGTACTGTTGTTTGAAAAAGGAGGGATTTCTTCTCACCCATTTGACTCTTCTGCCAGAGCAAGTTTGTTTCAGATCAGCCTGTTGTTCACACTCTAATGTAAGATCCCAACCCTATTGATGTCTGCTTAATTCCCGTGGACAAAACCCGCTGACCTCAGGACAGTGCCTAAGGTACCTTTCTCAGAGGTTGTGGGTCATTTGGGGGGATTCCAACACTGTGTGGTGGCGTTGTAGAAGATGACACTGATTCTCTCAGTAGAGGGTGGGGAGTGACAGATGACTGTGAAAGTTGGAGCAGCCCAAATAATGAAGGCAAGATGGAGTCAAAGCAGATGGTGCTAGTGGAGAAGATGGCCTCATGTACAACAGAGACTCACCTCCCCATCAGTGTAGAAAGCCCAAGAGTAAAAGGAGGCACCGCTTAGTTCCCTATACTGCTGCATATGACAAATTGTACAGCAGGCTATTTGTCATTTGTTGAGGTCACATGAGTTCAGGAAAGCTGCAAAGACTGGAGCATGCTGGAACCCAGGGATTTGTTGATCGATTAATTGATTGATGTATGTTGAGATAGGATCTTGCTAGGTAGCTCAAGCTTTCCTGAAACACTTGATCCTCTTGATTCTTTCTATTTCTTGGGTGTCAGATACACAAGCATGTGACACCACACCTACCTAGGAGATCATTCACTTTCTTCATCTAGAGTACAGATGGAGGGCAAATTTTTAGAGTCAGTTCTGTCTTTCCACTCTGTGGTCCTTGGAATAAACTGAAGTGACAAGGCTTGGAGGCGAGAGCATTCATACCCTGAACCATCCTCCAGCCCTACATCTGTTTTTATATTAAGTTAAATGGCTAGGCAATAAAGGCTGAGAACACGTTTTTCTATAAACAAATGCCTTTGCATATATCACCTAACTACTTTCAAGACTTTTTAGACAAAAAACACCTGGTAATCAGACAGTGAGAAACCTGCCAGTGTTCCCACACCTGAAACAGACAGCCCAGAGTCTCAAAATCAAAGTCCTCTGCTGCAGAGGATTTAACTAAGGATTTGACACCAAGGAGCGTCTAACACTTTAGAAGAGTGCCTAATTGACCTAGCCTCAACCATCTTTACTTCTAGTGTTTCTAGCCTGAAAGTCTTGTCCTCTTGTCTCATCTTTATTTGAATATTTATCATTTTCTATGTTAATTTACAAGATTACAAGGACTAATATACAAAATTAAAAAGTTGCTCCAAGATGCCTGTGTTAACACTCATTAGGAAAAACAACATTTGTATCCATAAGTGACTTACCATGTTGTCAACATTCCGTCCCTTGAACTGTGTTTTTAAGAATTTACCAAGGGCCGGGCAGTGGTGGCGCACGCCTTTAATCCCAGCACTCGGGAGGCAGAAGCAGACAGATCTTTGTGAGTTTGAGATCAGCCTGGTCTACAAGAGCTAGTTCCAGCGCAGGCTCCAAAGCCACAGAGAAACCCTGTCCCAAAAAAACAAAAAAAAAATTACCAAGGTCATATTTAACAGTAGAGAGATTTAATATGTGGAAAAACTCAGAGAAATCAGCGAGTGATTTTTGTAATGAAGGAAGTGAAGTAGATGAGTTAGTTTCAGATGGCTGGGCTTCTTTCATTCTGGCTCCCTTAAATTCTTTTTTTTTTCAGTCATTTTTCTCATTTAGACATCTTTCTTTTTAACTATTAGGTGCCGAGTACATATCCCACACAAGAAACATGGAGCCTGTCACTGGCTTTATCAAACTTATAACTCAGTTGAAGAGGCAGGATAGTTCCCTGGCAGTTTCTCTAAATCAGAAATGTGTAAGACAGCTTGAGAGAATCACGTGAGAACTAAATTATGAGCTCTCACAGAAGACATCACCAAGTGAGCCCAGGATAAAAGACCTGGGTTGAGGCACTAGAGTACACCCAGAGTGAAGATGTGGGGTTCCTGAAGCTTAGATAAAAGGCTAATGGAGGGGCCAAAAGAGGGAATTTGAGGTGGAGGGAGGGAGTGGATCTTAATGAATTGTTTTGGTGCCGGAGGAATGGACTGCTTTGGATGGATTTCTTTGGGTAACAAAGGGTTGCAAGGTCAGGAGGGCAGGTGGGGGTGGTCTTGGAAGAGTCACAGTCTTCAGTCTTTTACGTGGTAGTTAGCTTCCCTCTCCCGCTGACCTGTGATGGGTTTATTGGGGGGGGGGTTTATAAGGAACTTTCCCCACAGCCCAAATGGCAAAAAGCAAGTAGAAACTGAAGTCTGCCCTAAGAAGTCTTGCTTCTGAGTTACTAAGTTTCAATGTTTTCCAAAGTGCTTTTGTGCCTGTTGTTTTATTAAGTGTTCTCCATGATCCAAGAAAGTCAGGAGCTGTATCTCCCTGTGGTGCAATGAAGCCAAGGTCTACAGAAGATAAACAGCTTGCCCACTATGCCTCAGCTAGTGTGTGGTGGTGCTGAATTACTGTCCCAACTTCAGTAACCGTTGTCAGAGTGTGAAGAAGCAATATTGATAAATTGCATAGAAAGTTAGAGACTGATAATGATATGCTGATACAGGGCACACACTTGTAAAACTCTTTTCAAGTTTCATCCCCAACCACAGGTCCTGAGTGTTGGGTATACGATGAAGCTGATTGATAATGTCTTTTATCTTCCTGTTGTCCTTAAAATAGGGGCTGTTCCCAAATGTCTATGGGAAATGGTCAGGCCATATCATCGTTACATCTAAGTCAGTAGCTAACATCCTACTTCAGTTATTTATCTTCTAAGGTTTGATTTTTTTTCTCTTTGTTTTCTTTTTTCTTTTTCTTTTTTTTCTGCTTCTTTTTTTTTCTTTTTCTTTTCTTTTTTTTTTTTTTTTGATTTTTAGAGACAAGGTTTCTCTGTGGCTTTGGAGCCTGTCCTGGAACTAGCTCTTGTTGACCAGGCTGGTCTCGAACTCACAAAGATCCGCCTGCTTCTGCCTCCTAAGTGCTGGGTTTAAAGGCATGTGCCACCACTGCCTGGCAAGGTTTGATTTCTAGATGTACACCTACCATCTTGATGTTAGTGCATGGTGGCTAGTATTTAATGTACAAATGTATCCCTTTCAAAAGTGGGAAATTTGAGGTCAAAGACAATAAAGCTAACTCAGATTAATTTTTGCTATAATTTGTAAAATTTCATTTATTGGTCTGTTTTATTATGTTTAAATAACAGAAACACACTCAAACTACAGCATTTATTTTATATATATAAATATAAAATATATATTTATATATATATAAAGGGAGAAAAATATATATATTTATATTTATATATATTTATATATATATATAAAGGGAGAAAAATGGATTTATTGAACTATATAGCTAGGCGTTCTTCCCTGAGAAGCAACTCTGAGATTACTTGTCCCAAGCGTCAATGAATGCAGATAAATATGCAAGCTTCTCTTCGGCTGGTCATGGCTTACACATTCTCACTGGCTCTTTGGATAGTGGGCTGGCCCTGGGCTGGTAGCAGGGTCTGGCAGTGGGGATTTCTGACCAGGTGGGTCCTGGGACTTAGACCTTGGAGGACATAATATCAACTGGCTGGTAATTTTACCCAGTCACGTGGAGTAGAGAAGACATCTTCCAAATAGAGAACTGCTGGATCCAGAAGGGAGGAGGGGAGTCAGGCAAGGCAGACACAAAAAGTGCCCGCTGACTGTGGTCTTGGCACCTTAGACATTAGCAAGAGAGATAAAGCCTCAATGAATCCTAAACCACAGGTCAACTTTCCTTCAAAACAAATTGTCTGACTTTTCCTCCCAAGTTGAAAAAGTCTCACTATCTGTAAAATGAGACAGTAATTACCATGTAAGATGAGATAATTCACTAACCTACCCAAACAAAATATTTAGCTCTATGCTTGGCCCAAAGAAAACATAGGCTCAGTATTTGTGAGTTGCTTGCTTTATCTTAAACTAACAAAATATGACTGTCTGTCTATCTGAACTTATCGCCTTGGATTCCTGGATGAATGAAACAAACTCAAAAAAAAATAGTTGCTCAATTCTGTCTCAGTACCTGAGTTTCTAGGCAACGAATGACCACTTTTGTATGAGTGGCCAATGCCTTTGGGAGAAAGATGTTCCCAGGATCATGAAAATCATTCCAGCCATACACATATTGAAATTTACATTCCTGTTTTAAATAACCAACCAAACTTTCTTACCCTCTGAAGATAAATGACTGCAGTATGGGCAGCAATATGTTCTCTCTGGCAAATGTCAGATGCATGCCTTTCAGAACTGACACGCATGACGGGGCGGCTGTAAGAGCATCCCTGCTAAAGATTAATTGCATGGCTGCTTTGCAAAAGCTTAATAGCAGTTTGGAGAACATATGTTGCAAATATAGGTAGCGGTTTCTCATTGCATCCCGCACCAGGATGTGTGATGTCTGACGGAACATACGGTATTTAGCCTGGTCATAATCAAGGGTCCTGGAAGCCGGTGTAACTAAGTCCATGTGGTGAGTATCGAATGAGGAGAACTGAATTTCAATGTCAAGGTGACTTTGGCTGGCTGGCGACTCATGCTGTGTTATAATGAGTGTTCAGTACAACCCTGGATATTGAAATCTTGGTCGCACAGTCTAGACCTGGAGAAGAATTCCTGAGTGGTAGATCCAATTCATCTCCCCAAGCAATGTCACATATACCTACGATATTAACTATCATCTGTACGTTTATGGTTTCCAAATCATATCTTTGGCACAGGCCTGGCTCTCAGACTCTGATGACTACAAAATCTAAACTTGTCAGATTTATCCCTTGTTTACCCTACGGGTGCCTCACACTCAGCGCCCCCCGCCCCCCCGCAAAGAAGATTCTGGCCTTTTCTCTAGTCTATGTACCTTTACTTCGTTGGTGGTGAGGCCATCTTGCCCATTGTCCCGGACCCACTTTTGACTCCGGCTGTCTCTCATCCACCTGACCTAGTTGGTCTCAGCGTGAGCTGCTCCAGCTTTCTCAAGCTTTGTCCAATCTGGTTCTTCCCTTCCCCTCCTTACTGCAAGTCCACATCCTGCCTGGGCCACCTGCACCAACTCTTGCCTGGCACTTGCTTCTAGTCTCTTTGTCCCTTGTCTGTCCTTGAGACTTTTGCCAAAGGGAGATTTAAAAAAAATCAAGGCTGTTGTTTTCTGCTGAAAATTTCCACTACTTAATTGTACCTGAGATGAGCCTCAAGCTTCTAATAGTCCACGTTAGTCATTCAAAGGCCAGGCTCTGCCCCAGCAATATCCCCCCACCTCCGGTTCTGACCTTGACCCCTCCATTGCTTCACAATGACAATGCAGTCTGATACAAGAGTTTCAGGTGACTGTGTTACTTTGAAGTAGGCTTGTATAAGATGTGGTTGAGGGATGAACTGAAGATGAAATCTCTCAGGCTGCTCCCGTGTAACACAGACTGCTGCATTATAGCCCGTTTTCAAGTAAGTGGGAAGATACTGGAAAGACTGCAAGTAAAACACAGCCAATGCCTAAGCCCGTAACATAGTTGGCCTGTTATTGTCAAGTAGAATGCACTGTGCTCAACTGTATGTGCTTTCCTTTTATACGGCTGCCAGCACAGGAAGCTCATTCATACTATCATCGCCACAAACCTCAGTGATGCATCACCCTTCCGCACCAGGGTGGCTATATGTCACCGCAGTAGGAATTTCCAGCTCTGCTGGAATCTTAGGGACCACTGCCCTTTGAGCAGTTCTTTGTTGACCAAAATTTTGTACCATACACAACACATTTCTGTTCACCAATAATGCATTTACGCAAGACTGAGACTTCCAAACAGATGTGTCTCTGTGATTTCTCTTATTACCGTGGTATTAACATGCATATCTGCTTTATTAATAGGTTGTGCCTCACATACAGAGTGTCTCATCCACTCACCCAACGCATTCTTATCGAGCAGGTATTCTCTTCCTGGTACTGGAGTTTTCTTTCTGGTATCTGAGATCGAACCTAGGCCCTGGAACTTGCTAGGCAAGCACCCAGCCACTGACCTCTGTGTTTTCAGCCCTGATATTCTTTAATGCAAAGAATGCATCAGCAAAGATGACAAATGAGGCTCTGGGATCACCAAGTTTACAGCATCTTTGGGAAAAGCAAAAATGAAACAAATTGAACACAAACAGGTGAGCCATTGGGAAAAAGTGCCCTGTATCTAGTTAAAATTGTGAGTTTTAGACAGTGTTCAGATGCAGCTTAGGATGAGCGGCGGGAGGCTTCTTGTGGAGGTGGCATGCAGTGGAAGAGGGAGAGGCAAAAGAAAGACCACGGTAAAATATCTTGGCTGGAGCATTCCAACCAGGGCAGAAGCTCTGGGACAGGAAGGGGTTTCGCAGGCTCTAGAACCTTACAGTATATGAAATATATTTCATAAGTTCAAGAATTGATTTGTCATTTCCTCAGCCAAACTTTCGGAGGAATTTCAGGTCCCTGTGAAACATGTCTCTTGCCCTACAGCCTGTGTCTCTTCAGACAAATTAGAATCACAGAAAACATTCGGGAAACACCGTACAGTAAGAAGGAGCCCCATATCAACGACAAGGGTGCTAGTGGTGAGTCAGAAGGAATTTAGAGAGGTAAGCTCTAGAAACCTCATCAAAATAGAATTTATGGAAGAATAAGATATTCCACTCCCATTCTGAAGAGTGGACACAGTTAAGAATGCAGAGGGAGGAGAAAGGATGCCTTCCCAGAGGAAGACCACAGGGCGGGGCTGGGTGAAGGGAGATTTGGTGTGAGGGGCCAGAGGCAGGGGAGATTCTGGCCTAGCTGAAGGGTGAAGGGAGATTTGGTGTGAGGGGCCAGAGGCAGGGGAGATTCTGGCCTAGCTGAAGCTGAAGATTCACGCCATGGGGGAGGAAGGAAACTGGCTCTCAGCCTCTCAGGAACCACATTTCAAATCCTGTGGGCTGGACCCGGGTTTGAGCTATCTGCCCTTGGGGAAGTCTGGGTTTCCAGAAGAGACCAGCTGACTGCGTGTGTGAGGCTTCTGACGTTTGCTAGTTAAGGAAACGTGCAGTAGGAGGCTGGAGAGAGAAAGCCAGTGTTGCGTCAACAGCTGGAATTTGAGGGTGAAGTGGAATGAGATGAATATGGCGAATAACAGGGCAATCTTGGGGTGAGGGGCTGTCCCATGATGGACTCCAGTTTAAATTCCAGAATGCCAGTGGTGGGGCTGCAGCGAGTATCGTGGCCTCCATGCACCACACTGGGCTGGGGAATAGAGTCAGAAGAATTATAGATTGCAACTCACTTAGGACCACCAAATTGAACGTGCTGTTTGCAATGGAATTTTCTGGCAGCAAGGGCTGGTGGGCAGGTGGCAGTGCAGGCTACAGCAGGCCGGCGATTAGATTTGGGTTGAGAGCAGGACTGGGTTGATGCAGAAATCCCAAAGAGAAGGAAGAACAAGCCAAGCCGAGAGAGGGCGTTGGCACAGCTGGGATTGAAGTGAGTTCATACTGGCCCATTGTTGAAAGGCAGCACCCAAGGGAGATCAGCATCACCTTGACTTTTCAATTAGCATTCCTTGTGTGGGGGATCCGGCCAGGCCTGGATGAAGCGGTCTTGGAGATTTTCCGCCAGGTATTCAGGGCCGTTCCATTGTATGATGGCACTCTCCACAGGGCGGCTGAGCTAAGAATATGCATAAGAAACTAAAATAAACTTCTCAGATCAGTTGTGGCTGTCTCTCTGTGTGTATGTGTGGGAAGACCCTGCATTTCTGCCACCAGCTAGCTATGCACTTTGTGACAGCAAATAATCACAGTGGTCTGCTCCCCAATTCAGTGTGAAGAGTTCCTGTGGGGTACAGTGGACTTGCTTGTGCTCTACTCTGGAGGCTTGACTGGTAAGACTTAAATACTGGAGTCTGTAATCTGGGGGTTGTCTTCACTCACACATTGGGCAGTGGGTGTCCCTGTCACCAAAGCCAGAGTGGTCTGCTGACAACAGCATTGAGGAGGCTCTCTGTACGTTGGCTGAATTGCCTATAACATGGCTGCTTCTAAATGATTTGGGGTACACACTATCCCCAAACTGTGCCTGAGGTGACAAAGATCTATGTAAACCTCTGCTGAGGTCTCTTCAGGAAGTCATGCAGGCTTACTGGGGCTGCACTTTCTTGGTCACAGGGGTGTCCTTAAGGTGAGATTTAAGTGAAGGACTGTTGAGAACCTATGAATGAAGATTAATTAAAAAAAAAAGCTCAGGGTCAGAAATTGGGGTTCAACCTGAAGACCCAAAAAGCAAAACAGCCAGCCACTGACTCTTACTCAATCTCAATCTGAAATGGTGATCCTACCTCCAGGAATCTCAGAATGAGATTGTGCCTGAGAGCTGTCTCCCGCCTCATCCCCATTTTATATTCCTCTTTAGAGCTAGGCTTAAAGTCATGCACCACTGGGATTAAAGGAATGCACCACCCTATTTCTATGGCAACTAGTGTTGTGTTACCATAACTGGGTCTGTAAGGCTGCCCAGTGGGGCTGTTTCACTCCCAGCTCTTCAGGCAGGCTTTATGTGTTTAAAACACAGTTGAAATGCCCTTACAGGGGTCAGCATTGTTTAGAAGGAGTTTTAGCCACTGAAGTGCATGCTCATGACCTGTAACATGATCTCATGTTGCTTGCAAAGGACAAGTTTTAGCCATTGTAGCACACGCTCATGCCTGTAACTTGATCTCATATTGCTTAAAGGTCTTTGACTTTGATTTGCGACCTACCCATGTGGCTTTACTCAGAGGACGCGGTCCATAACTGATTGGTTGAACAATAGGCTGATCTCTGAAGAAGCTAAGACTATGGGGGTGGGTACAGAGTTGCATGTGCATAGGTCTGTGTGCACATGTGTGTCGGACTCTGCCTCCGTTATGGTTCATCAAAAGCCATCCATCCACCTTGAGTGAGAGATAGGGTCTCTCACTGGGACATGGATCTCACTGAGATAGGCTGGTTTGAGAGCAAGCACTAGAGAGATGTTCTGGTCTCTGCTTCCCAAGAACTGGATTATAAACACACGATGTGAGGGTGAATCGGGATGGCTGCTGGCAGCATTTAATTGAAAAAAGAATACACCTTTTATACTCTATAGTTTCACACAGGATTAAACAGGACAAAAGGGGGCATGTGAGCTGGTGGGTGGCATGAGATCAGGGGTTGAAGAATCCAGTACTGACCTTGACAATAGGCACCAGTCCACAAACCCTGTTGGGGGCCTGAACCCCTCCAAAGCAGGTCTTGGGTGGGTTTTATTTTTCCTACTGCAAAGACTTTGCCCTTTGAATTTTTAGATTTTTGCGCCACGCTTTGTATCTGGGAGTCGCATGGTTAATGCTATGCTGTGCTGCAGAGAACACCCAGGGTGTGGACACGTCATTAGGAAAAGTCCCATTTGCATGCTTGGTGACCCCTAAGGTCACCGAGTTTAGTTCACTGATTGTGGAAGCTGATAAAGCAATAGTCGTGCTTCTTTTACATGCTTGGTATTTAGACTAATAACTTGTTTTGTGTCTTTATTGCCCATGTGTCAAGGTAAAAGAGGGACATAGTTTGGTACTAAGTCTCAAATGTTTTTTCCTTGTGTGGTGCTTGAGTGTAATTGAGCTGTAATGAACATGGCTAAGGTCATTTCCCAAGAATTAATGAACAGGAGGATGTGTTCTTGGCCAGAGGCTGAGTCTTTGGTCATTAACCTAGTTGGTCATTAATATTGTCCCGGAATGCTTTACACTAGGTTATTACAGCTCGCGCCATATGCTGCTACCACAGGGAAACAAGAACATTACCTGTGTCAATAACTATTTGTTTTCTTTCTGTTCTCATGGCTACTGATGGAGGCAGCCCTTTTAATGCTTTTTCCAAAGGCCCGAAGCACCAAGGTCATGAAGGAGAGAAAGGGAAGGGAAATCAGTAATTTGGGCTTTGCAGAGAGAACTCTCTGATTATAGACTGTGTGTCTGTGTTTTTCTCCCCAAGCATGTGGTCTCTTCCTTTCCCTTTCCTGACTTATTCTTTTTCTCCTCCCCTATCTTTCCCCCTCCTTATATTTTCCCTTTCTTAAACGATTTGTAGAGAATGTTAGAAAGGTCATGGTCAGTGCTGAGAATATATGCATAAATCCCACTCGGTCTCTGCTGTCAGGAAGTTTAGAGTTTAGCTAGAAAGACTGATAAACAGCTAATTGCAATGCAGTCAGGTAATGTTACAGCAGAGAAATCTCCATGATAGAGCAAGGGAGCATAGTACAAGGAGCTCCACAGTGGCTCCAAAGGGTCTGGGGGGTTTTGTTTTGTTGCAAGGTCTCGCTATAGCCCAGGCTTGCCTGGGATTCACTATGTGGTTGAGATTGCCCTTAATGTCACATTCTCTTCCCCTCTCTCCCAGTGGAATGTGAGAATCGTGGTGCGCACTCCCACGTCCAGCTTCTGGGGGGATTTGAAGGTTTTGTGAGTTTATAGAAGGCATTGGTAATAGTGGGGCATGGATCCAGGTAAAAAAGAATAGTAATCACTCACTAATGCAAAGGAAAGAGTCCCAAGTCCCAGCAACAAGAAAGAAAAAGCCACAATTTCCTGGAGGCAGACACCAAATACCCTCTAAATACATGGTGAGGAGTTTGAGCAGTGTCTGGAGCTCCATAAACAATCAGTCATAATTGTAAGCGTGGAAAGACATAACGAGAGCTGAGCTGTAGAAATGTTACTCCAGAAATTTGATTTGAATGGAAAATGTCTAAAGAGCCAATGTTTGTATACTTGGGGCCCAGCACAGTAAGGTCTGTGAGATGGGCCCTGTCTAGGGAAAGTGTGTGTGTGTGTGTGTGTGTGTGTGCAGATTTCTTAGCATGGCCTTCCTTCCTATCTTCTCTCTGATTCCTGGATGTAGATGTAGTGTGACCAGTACCTCTTCACACTCTGGCTTTCCCAACCATGACAGACTGTACCTCTTAAAACTGTAAGCCAGAAGAAAATCTCTCCTCCCTTAAGTTGCATCTTGTCAGATGGTTGGTCACAGCAACAGAAACATACTTAATACAGGAGATCACATGGAAATTGGGTTGAAAAAAGAAGTGGACCCAAGGCCAGGGAATCTGAGTTAAAGGGCACTGAAGGCGCATGATTGAGCAGCGAACTGGGTGCACACGAAAGGAGGACAGAATGCGTTCTCATGAGTTGCGTGTGGGAGGGGACACAGTGGGGGTGAAGCACGATTAATAAAAGCTCAGAGAGAGAAATTGGGGTTCAACCTGAAGGTCTGGAAAGTAAAACAGCCAGCCACTGGCTCATCTCTACCTCAGTCTGAAATGGCGATGCTGCCTCCAGGAATCGCAGAATAAGACTGAGACTGAGAGCTGTTTCCTCCCGCCTTACGATTCTCTCTAGGGCTGGGATTAAAGGTGTGCACCACAGGGATTAAAGGTGTGTGTTACCACTGCCTGGTCTGTAAGGCCGACCAGTGGGCTGTTTTACTCTCTGATCTTCAGACGAGCTTTATTTACTAAAATACAAATGAAATATCACTACAGTGGGAGGCAGAGAGAGATGGTTCATAGTGGTTCCCACTAATACAAAAGATAAAGTGAGCACTTATTTTTAATATTGTGTGTGTGTGTGTGTGTGTATACACATATACGCATGTGCCACGGTGCCCATGTAAAGGCCAGAGGACAACTTTTGGGAATTAATTCTTCCCCTCAGCCTTGTTGAGGAAGGTTCTTCTTATTTCTATCACTGCACAGGATACTCTAAGCCATCTGGCCTGAGAGCTGAGAGCTGATAATTTTGTTGTTGTCCACCACGCCCCTCATAGGAGTGCTAGGATTCCAGATGTGCATCTAGAGACTTGGGGTCCTCAGGCCTGCACAGTAAGCACTTTTACCTGCTAAGTCCCATCTCTAGCCCTAAAATAGGACAGTCCTTTGATTCACATGTTTGGCCACAAGGAGATGCTGTGCCCAGGCTCTGGGTCTGGGTCCATCTTTATTCATTGGAGCAAAGGTTAGAGTTTTGGGAGCGGAATTCCAAGGTAGAGAGAGAGGCAAAGGAAAAGCCTATAGATATGCAGGCTGATAGTGTGCTGAGCCTGTAAATGACATAAAAATGGGAAAGCTTTAGGAAGAAGAATGAAACAGTCATACTGTATTTTGTCTAGGTCAATCTGCCAGTGATGTAGAAAGCCACTGAAGGAGTCAAGATGGGGAATAAGCAGCCAAATCAGAAGTGCTTTGCATTTCATTTTATACGTGAGGCAGGGGAATGTTCAGGCTCACATATGATACTCTCTCTCTCTCTCTCTCTCTCTCTCTCTCTCTCTCTTCTCTCTCTCTCTCTCTCTCTCTCACACACACACACACACACACACATGCATTTGTTGTATCTCTGTGTTGGATAAGGAAGTAGATCTCAAGAAGAACTAGTTTCAAAGATCTAATGCTCCCTGTGTTTGGCATATGTTCTTTTCAGAAACTCTTGAGTCCTAGTTGAGGTGCTCATTTTTAGGTGGACGTTCATGTGGGAAGCTGGAGCAGACTTCCGGGCTGGGCGAACATGATCTGTCAGGATCTACAGTGTCCAGGGGATGGTCAGAGGAGCACGAAAGGCTGCAAACAAACTGAGGAGGGTAGAATGGAGCATCTGAGAGTCAGGGGTGAGGCGCAGGAGGGAAGGACACTGAACGGGGCTGTACAAGAGGGGAAGAGAAGAATGAGAGGGAGATCCAGGAGAGTAGGCCATACTAAATGAGAGTAGGAAAAGTTAAAGAATGAAGACAGACTGATCAGTCCTTAAGTGCAACAGACAGATTAAGGAAATTAAAAAAAAAAAACTACTTAGCATATGTGTCCATTGCATGGCAGTGAAGACCTTATATTGAGAAGCCATGGGAGTGAAATCGTTTTGGGAGCCATGTTTGAAGATGGCTCTTGCCATGGAACTACAAGGTAAGCAAAGCAAATACCCAGAGACGGTCTTTCTAAGAGACGGGAAGGGAAGGTGTTGGGTAGTTGCAAGAGGACTGGAAGGAAACAAGGGAAGGATTTCCGAGTTGGAGAAGTTGTGAGAATGAGTGACTCAAGAAGGGACACTCGGGGAGATTAAAGGTGAAAATTATAAACGGAAGAATGCTGACAGTTTATGGCTCTCAGAAGACGCAAGTGGCTCCAAATGTCATACCTGTTACACCCCTGCTCAAAAACAGAAAGAATAGCACTAAGAGCTCTTCCCCCGGCCACCTCCTTTTATCACAAAGCAAAATGTCTCCCCCAAATTTCTCAGACTACTTCTTACTTTTCTTGGGCCAAATCAGAACACTATATGTGATGAAATGTAGGTTTCTCGCCCAGTTATGTTGCCACTGTTCTCTTTCCATAGTTATTTGCTAAGTGATAGAGGCCAGGGTTCTAAAAATGCCTTTCCTAGACTCCCTTGTAGCAAAGGTTCAATACGTGACCTGGTTTCCACTAGGCCAGCTCACTGGTTTCAGACTTAGCAGAAGAAAGTGGGGCAGCCTGAAGCAAGAGTTACAGGGTAGGTTTTCTTGGAAACAAGCTGGAAAAAATAGTTCCTTTTGCAGATAAGCTCTTATAGAAGTGCCAGTAACTGGCCTTTAGTGACAAAGGTAGCAATTGCATATCAAGGGTGGTTTATGTTCTGTGAGAGTCTCAAGGTTTGTTGGGCATTATTCTTAGTTATCTAATTCCCCAATGTCTTAGTTTATTTTCCTGTTGTGATCAAGTGCCTTGACAAAATTAGCATAAGAGAGAAAGGGTTTGTTTTTGACTGAGAATTCTAAGTTAGTGGAGGGGAAATCAAGGCAGCAGTAGCTTAAAACAACTGGTCCATGCATTCAAAGTCAAGGAGAAGTGAGAAATACATACACGCATGCTCAGTTTCTTCCCCACTTACACAATGTAGACTTCCTGCCCAGGGAAATTATCCACCCACAATTATGATAGAGTTCCCCACATCACTTAATATAATCAGATCATCCCTAACACCCATGTTCAGAGACCCATCTCCCAGGTGATGCTAGATCCTGTCAAGTTGACAACACTACCACACTTATATATTCTCTTCCTCCTTTGTGTGTGTGTATGGTATGTTTGTGTGCAGGTGTACATAGCGATGATGACACATGTAAAGAAAGAGGTGGCCACTAGTTTCCCTCTCAATTTCTTCTCCACGTTAGATTTTGAGATGGGGGTCTCTCACTAAACCTAGAGCTTGCTTACTTTGGCTAGACTAGTTAGCCAGCCATCCCTAGAATCTACCTGTTTTAAACCCCATAACCATCATCAGGGTTACAGGTTTTGCCAGCTATGCCCAACTTTTTATGTAGGTCCTGGGGATCCAAACTCATGTTCTTGTATTTATGTAGTAATCTCTTTACCATTGAGCCAACTCTCCAGCTAGCTCATATATTCATATCTTTCTAGTACCTGGTCACAAATGTCTCTCTGCTTAAATGAATTAGAACTGGTCTTGTTGACTGCAGCTAAGAACTCTAAACAAAGGCTTCCACAGTTTTCTTGGAGGTGACGGAAGAGGTAGCTGATAGTTTTAGTCTTTCCTGGTTGCAAAGGAGAAACATACTAAAAGCTACTATAGAGAGAACCCAAAGCATCACCTGTTGATAAATGTAGGCATAGCGGGAATGCAAGGACTATAGAGAGAACCCAAAGCATCACCTGTTGATAAATGTAGGCATAGCGGGAATGCAAGGAAATAGGACAGACTAGACAGGTGTTGCCTTTATTTAGGACATGAACTTTTCCACAGGAAGCCCAAAACACTCAAAAATAGTTATTATTCTGTGAAAATAGCTTATATAAAAACTATAAAAACCTAGCATAGTTTAATCTCTTGCCACTACAGGCTTCGCCAGTTATGCACCCTGTCTATATCTGAGCATGATGGTAATGAAATAGTTAGAATTTGGTAAAGAAAGAAAGACACAACACTTTTTAAAACTGAGCACTATTATTTCAATTGTTATCATATAGACATAAAATACTATCATAAACATTTTGAAACTCCCTAGATCCTCAGCCATATACATCTTCAGTCTAAACCATTTGGAGTGTGAATGTCATTATTTAAGAATTCCTTTTGCAGTTTTTAAAATAAAAAGAATTTTATGGTTCAAATGTTATTAAATATAAAGGACTATAAAATTAAAATGAGCTTACATCCCATCCCAGCTCTTAGTTTCTTGTGTATCTTACAGAAATCCCCTGTACACATATGACCTCTTTCCTTGCTGGTCCCTACATCTCGATCGCATTCTTTATAAAGGCTGTATTGCTTTTGTTACATGAATGACTCATAATATATTTAATAGTCCCTCATTGTTAGGCATTTATGCTATTTTAATATATTATAATTGCAAACTACCCTACAGTGAACATTCATGTGCAGACATCTTTGTGCAAATGGCTGGAGCATGGCATGGGACAAAATTCTAGGTGACGAATAATAGATCAAGACTTTATCTCCTTAAATTTTTATAAATATTATCCAATTACTATCTTCAAGAAGGGCACCATACCAAATTTTTAAAATTTTCTACTTTGGAAGTCCCAGTTCAGAAAAACCAGTTCATATGCGCTGGGTGGGAGGAGACAGAATGAGAGAAGTGAGCTAGTCTCTGAAGGGTATTTATAATCTTACTGTATAAACAATTACAGCATTAAATGTCTGCAAAATTCAAGTGGCAAATGAGCTGAGAATATCAATTGCACATCTGCCGCATCTCAAAGGCAGATGGCCTTTTAATTTTATATCCCAAGAATTGTACCGAAATTTCATTTCCTTCGTCAGATCACTCTTTTCACTTCCACTGAGAAAATGAATTGTCACACTTTTCAAATATCAAGTCGATTTTAACATAAATTGCCAGGAAACCATCTCTCATCTCTTACTAAGCAGATACCAAGAACTGATTGACATTTAACCCATGAACCCATAAAGAAGACACTAGAAGACACTATCTCTGTTGTCAGGGACCTTGCCTTCTAGGTTGAGACATCAACATTTAAAACCAAATGGTGACATGCCAGATGACGAAGAATGAGTGCTCTGCTGTATAATTTAACTACCCACACTTGGAAAGACAAAGCAGAGAGAGATTGTTTTTCATAGGAGCTGCTGTCAGAGGCTCTTAGGAGACAGATGGGTGTTGGCTTGGACTGGGACACCAGAAAAAGGCAGAAGAGCAGGGAGAAGGAAGGGGGAACAAATGGAGTTACGCAGTGTACAGGCTGGAGGGAGATGGGAGAGATTATGCAAATGTGGGAGGAGAGAGCACGAAGGGGGGGGCATGAAACAAAAGACCCTGCTTGGAGTAAGTAATAGGGAGCAACATGAAACTAACAGAGATGAGCGACAAGGGCGTTTGATGAAAGAGGTAAGTACTGTGTGCAGGATGCTCCAGCAGAATCAAACTGGCTCTGGTCTGGTCGCTCTCACACAGCAACAGGAGTTACAGTTGACATGTTAGTGTCACACACATGTAATGTGACCCTTGTGTTCAAAGCTTTCTGAATTTATCTAAATGTGTTGAGTTCGCAGAGGCTGACGTAACTGTTTCCTGAATGTCTGCCCAAGGAAGACTTGGGTGATGGTAGGAGTCACTCAACAAGGGGATGAATGCGAAGGCCAGCGCAGGGTTGCAGGTATATGGCCACAAAGGGCTGTGTTTGTAGAGAGGGACACTGCTGGTGACACTCAGGCTCAGAGAGAAGAAAAGGAAGGCAAATCTGCAAAGTAACTCAGGAAGTGGTGCTCATAGCACCCAGCCTCCATCCTGAGTACTAAAGAGCGATGAAACTCTGTCTAGGACAGTGCTCCACTCGGGGACTTCAGCCTGAACAGGCTGAGAGCGGAAAGCAAGGAGCAGCAAGGTCAAATAATGGGAGAATCAGAGAGACAGAAATGCTGCAGAGATTCACAGAAGAGGTCTCAGGTGACTGAGGAGTCAGGGTAACACACAAAGTGTGGGACCTTGAGGAGGTGTTAAAGCCCAGTGTTGGACAAGACTGACTGGGAGAGTGATGCCCAGGATGGAAGTGAGCAAGAACAAAGGAAATCGCAAGTCCAGTGGACAGCAGCCAGCTTGCTGGGCATTTAGGTCAAGTGCAGGGACAGTCAACAGAAGGTGTATGAAATCAGAGCATACGGGGTTGTCTTTAGTCTTTGCTTTCCTTCTGGTATGAAGCAGGGGATCAGAACTCATACACATTCCCTTTCTTGTTTGTACATCTGTGAATATGTGGTGTTGGGGGGGGTACATGCAGAGGCCCAAGGTTAGCAGTATCTTCTTCAATTGTTCTCCACTTTAGTGTTTTATAGTCTTTCCCTGGATCTGGAACTCACTGATTCAGATTGGTTTAGGAGGTAATGAGCCACAGAACTCTCTATCTCCATTTCCATAGAGCTGAGATTGTGGGCATATACTTGACACCACCCACGCACATGGGTTCCAGGGGGTCCGTCGGGCTCCAGTTCTCATATACACTTGGCAAGTCGTTTCCTGACCGAGCCATCTCCCAAGCCCCAGAACAGCCTCTTAGTAAACAGTGGCAATGGCCGTGGACACACTGCCAACCAGTGCCTCCAGTTCTGTGAAGAAGGCACCCGTTGTTAAACCTGAGACTTGGAAACAGTGCAGTAACTGCTCTTGAGATAAAAGGCATGTTCGGAGGGATAGGCATCTTTGAATTAAAAAAATAAAGAATTCACTATTTTATATGAGAGCAGATCTGTCTTTCCCCCTCAATCTGCTTCTGCATAATTTTAGTCTATTTTCCTAATTATGGTAACTGAACAAGAAAAGTTCCAACGGCTGTTCGCATTCTCACTACTTCTCAAGGAAAAAAAAATAATAACTTGGACGTCCGTATCTATGCCAGAGAAAAATGAAACAAAGACAGGGTGTTAATTTTCTTTGTGTAAGTTGTCTTTGGCACATTTGTTTCCTTTCCCTGCCCAAGTAATTTAAAAAGAGTATCATTCAAGACCAATGAAAGGGATCTGGATGGGAGGCTCTGAGTTTGCAGTTGGTATCAATCAATTGTGCAATTTGGCCATCAATAACCCTTCCAAAATGGCTGCATTTAACTGTAGCTGAAGGATTAGAAAAAAACCGCAATGAAAGAGCCCTTCTTTGTCTGAGAGAGTGAGCTTCAAAGTGCTAAAAATTTGGGGGTTTTATTCACCATTTGAATCAAAGGTTGTCTACTTGGCAAGGAGAAAATGTGGCTGATGTTCCTTGGAAACTTGGCCAGTGAATTTTGGCCACCTACTCTCAAGCAAAATCTCAACAGTGAATCTAGTGGAGGGGAAGAAAGGACAGCAGGGCAGGAAGTAGGACACTGCAGTCAGGACTGTCGGGGAGGACTGTCAATGAGGACTGGTGCCCGGGAGGCACCAGTATCAGCTTCCTTCAGTGTGGGTGGAGCACCATCCCTGTGGAGACCAATGCCCTGGTGTTTTCTAGAGCTTGCTGAGAAAGGATGCGGAGGAGCTCAATGAATGCCACCATGCTACGCTGCTGATGGAGGCTCCCTAATCCCTGCTTCTTATTTCTGAAAGTCCCTCAGTGGAGCTGACCGCCTGTCTTTCACATCATCATTCTTCTCTCTCCTTTTCTTTTGTGGTTAGCAAATAAAAGAGGTGTTCAAGTGAGAGGGCAGAGTTCTTCCTCAGGGTAGGTGTAAAGCGTTGTTCAGGGGTGTCTTCAAGACAAGATGGAGATTATGTTCATGTTTATTCGTTTTCTAGTTTCTTTCTGGAGTGTGTGATTCCTGATGGTGGACATTCATGCTGAGTGGCTGATAGACCTTCCTGCAAGGCTCTGCCCCTTTATTATATGTTAATTTCTTCCCTGAATATTTTCTCTGATTCATCCTTGGGCTGAAATTAGGAGCTTTCTAATGTCTAATGTGCTCCGGGTTATGGTGGAGTCCCCCCAAAATGCAGTAATATAAGTATGAGAAGTTAGACACCAAGAATCAAAAGAAAGAAGAAAGAAAAAGGGAAGGCAGGAAGGCAGGAGGGAAGGCAGGAAGGAAGGAGGGAAGGAAGGAAGGAAGGAAGGAAGGAGGGAGGGAGGGAGGGAGGAACGGAGGGAGGGAGGGAAGGAAGGAAGGAAAAAAAGGAAGGGAGGAAGGGAGGAAGGAAGGAAGGAAAAGGAAGGAAGGAGGGAAGGGGAAGGGAGGAAAAGGAAGGAAGGAAGGGAGGAAGGAAGGAAGGAAAAGGAAGGAAGGAAGGGAGGAAGGAAGGAAGGAAAAGGAAGGAAGGAAGGAAAAGGAAGGAAGGAAAAGGAAGGAAGGAAGGCAGGCAAGCTGCCATTCAAGCCCATCTAAAAGGAATTTGGGCAGAAGGCTCTGAGTTTGCAGTTTGTATCAGTCAATAGCACAATTTGGTCATCAACAGATTCTGAAAGGCTCTTCCAAAATGGCTGCATTTAACTGTAGCTGAAGGGTGAGAAACGAACCTCTGATGAACAGTCCAGTTTTATTTAAAAGACTGAGTTTCAGCAGCTGGAGACATGGTTTTTCCCTTCGTTGTTTGAACCAATGATTGTCAACCAGCAATGTTTACTAACAACAGCAAATAGTAAATATGGCCTGGTTTAAAGTACTTTCTATTTTCTTGGGTCCTGTGTCAGGAAGGGGAGCAGACTCTCCCTGGAGCCCAAAATAAATACCTTTTTACAGTTGTGAATTTCCTAAATTCTCTTCTCAACTGTTCTCCTAGGTTCCCCTTCCCTTCATACTTGAGTCCCTTCCCACCACATATACATTCCTAGAGGTTGAGAGTTTCTGATATATAAAATAAACTATAGTTTTCGGTCAATAGATCAATCATGTCACACAGAGAAATGTAAGATGAGGACCATAAACACTTCAGCTCAAGCAAAGCCTCGGCGAGTGTTTACCGAGTCACGATCCTTCTCTTTATCTATTTTTGTAGCAACTACAGTCTCCTCATAGCAGCGCTGGGTTGACTTGTAGGTTTAAATGTCAGACAAGACCTCTTTAGCACCTTTCCATGTAGAAAACCCTCAGTGTATGACACAGAAGGCCCCTGTCTATGTTACCTAAAATCCATGGTTGCTTAGAATTGCTTACTGCCTGTTGTTAGAATGTCTGTAGACCCAGCATTGGACACATCCACCAGTGTCTTGGTCAGCAGTTTGTGATATTATGAGATTTACCTGATTTCTATGTTTGGGTCCTGTGCATATTAATCTATGGGCTTCTTCTCAGTAAACACAGTTTCTCACAAGGATAGAACTGGTGGCCTGTGTATGTTGGAGAAACACATTTTTCACTTCCTTTTCTTCTTTTTCTGTTTGATCTTGATTGATGGTACATGTTCTTGGGTCAATCATTGCTTCAGTGAACACCCAGAATGGCTCAGCTAACAACATGAGAAGATGGAAAACATGGTTGCAAATCATGAGGTGAAGGGACACTACCTATAGATGCCAAGAATGAAATTATATATTTTGCCAATACTACTTCCTCCAGGGTCATAATCATTAGGGAAGTGATAACCAGTCAAAGCCAAATGGGTACCACTGATCCTCCAGTGGTGGGAATGCTCAAAGAACACAACCCTACAGAGAACAGCCAGGGCCTGGAGACTGTGTGGGAGAGCTGGGGCTGTTATGCCCTGATGATGGGATTGTATAATGGTGCAGCTGTAATGGGAACAAGCATGTCAAGTCCTTTAAAACCTTAAAAGTAGAATAATTGTAAAACCCAACAATTTTCTTTCTGGAATTGAAAGTGGAGCTTGGGAGCTTCTTGTACACCATCTTTGTAACAACATTTCAACGATGGTCAAAAGCTGGAAGCCATCCCAGCTTCCAACAGTGGTGAGCGAGTAAACTTGCAGCATGTACATGCAATGAAATGCTGTTGAGCCTTAAAAAGGAAAGAAAGGTGACATATACCATGATATGAACAGACCTTGAGGACATTATGCTATGTGAAACGAACCACTCACAAAATATGCAAATCTTATGTGGCTCTACTTATATAAGGTACATATGATAGTACAATTCAGAGGGAAAGTGGAATGGTGGCTGTAGGGTTAGAAGTTATTGGGATTAGAGAAGGAAAAAGCTGTTGGAAACCTATCCCTCAACTTCTTATTTGTCAATCTTAAATTACCTTATCTCAGCTACAGTAGATGTCTGTGTCATTCTGTTGAACAAAGGAAATAGGGGGCCTTTGGAGGAACCTTTTGAAAATCTTACCAATATCACTTTTGCTACTGAGTGGCCCTGTGGTTGGGCACAGACATTGTCACTTCACAAGGGCTATTGGGAGGATTCAGTGGTGACTCATTTGGATAAATTTGGGTACCTTGGATTTGGCTACATTTGAAGAATAGAACTCCCATTGGAGAGACCTTTGCTTACAGCATCTAGTTCCCCTATTTCTTCAAGATCAAAGCCATTTTTTTCTGAAAGATCTTGTTAAGTGTTGCTCTTGACAGTCCCTATATTTGGATTCAAAGCTTAACTGTAGGGCTTACAGCTGATCCTGTTCTGTCCCATGAAGGTACTTAAAAAGGAATTCCTGATGCTATCAATCTATCTATCTATCTATCTATCTATCTATCTATCTATCTATCTCTCTCTCTCTCTCTCTCTATCTATCTATCTATCCTATCTATCTAAATATCTATCATTCATTATCTATCTATCCATATATATATGAGAGGGAAGGAAGGGGAGGGAGGGAGAGAGAGACAGACAGAGAAAGAAAGAGAGAGAGAGAAAGAGAGAGAGATCTGGAAAACTTTTATAGTGTGATTAGATCTCAACAGTGTCCTGTTTGGATGTCCACCCAAGCATCATAAGTTAGGATTCATTTGTTTATATGCAATTTCTTAACTTAGCCTATCTTAGCATATTCTATCTCCTTTGGTCACTGGAATGACTTCAACTTTTAACTTTAGAGACTGAATAGCCAAGAGTACCTTTATGTCAGCACTTTCTGTGGAAGATGATGATGATACTTTGTAAGAAAAGATTATTGATAGACGCTCTAGGATGTTCATATGTATTAATAAAGCTCATACAATCTGGTAAAAATAAGCCCTGTTATTGTCTCATGTTTTGCACTGGAGGAAACTGAAGCATTGAGAAGTTGAGCAGAAGTAGAATTCAGAGTCTGACTGCAGAGCCCATGCTCATAACTTCCATGCTGTGTGAGGAGAAAGTTCCTTTGACCCAGAGTGTAAAGACCTCAGTCAGTACGTCATACAGTGACAGTAGCTTTTCCATGTAGCTCTCATCTGATTCCATAGGAATTATCTAGAACATATGAGTTTGGTCTTCCACTTGTACTTTTCCATAAACCAACTGGTCTTAGAATATGTCAATATTTGCAGAACCATCTAGGGAAGCTCAATGCAAACACTGGTGCAGTTTTATTGGGTGTTTGCCCACTTACTCCATACATGTCTGGCCTTTGGATTCCTGCCCTTCTCCAGGCTTGAGAACTAACAGGACATGACCCAAAACTCCACTAACAATCACATTCTTGATCCCATTGTTACTGGGCAATGCCCTCAGTAAAGAAAACATTCTTATGAAACCTTTTATGCCTAGAGACCATCTCCCCATGGCCCAGAGATGTTACTCTCTCTCACCTACCACCTACCTGACACGGGCTTTAGCTTTACTGCCTTTTCCTTAAAGGGGCCACTCTTCCTCCTTGCATTGAGCCAGCCTTTGGTTTCACAGCATGATTAACACTGCATTCGTCTCCTTCGTGGTAATTCACAATATTTTACATTGATGGCCCTTGTGGATGTCATTCAAATGCTGATCTGCATTACTGGATTACACAGCTCAGTGAGGACAGGGGCTGAGCCTGTCCTGGTCACCACAGCAGGCTGATAATTAGCCTAGTGTCTGGCTTGTAGAACTATCATAGGAAATCAATAGTAAAGAGTGGATCTTGGAATTAAAAAGAAAAGAAGACTGTGCAGAGTACCTATCCATGTGTATGATGCTGGGCATGCAAATATGGGGCAGAATGTTTATGTGATGGGTAGAATAGAGCCCAGAAAAGGCATGCTCGTGTTAGTCTGTCTTAGTTCTCAGCTGACTCTCTTGTGCAATTGAAAACTGACTGGGATGATGAAGTAATTCATTTTCACATATGAGTTACCTGGACAAACCTGGCTGTTAAAGAGACCTAGCAAGGACCTTGAGCTCAATACTTTATGCTAAGGAAATGCAGTCTGCTTGGAAAAGAGAAAATAGAACAGCTGGGATTTTATTCACTCACTTAGGGTGCATAGACAGTGCTCTTCAGTGGGTTCTGGGGTAAGTGTGTTCCTTCAGGTTTGCCTTGGTGTATTCTCTTTTTCATGCCTTTTTGTCATCGGTGCCTCTTTGTGCCGCGTGTAGCCAGCAGAAAGCCCACCTACTCTGTGATGGCTTTGTTCCCTTGCTCCTCAACACCCGCCCCCCCTTCCTACTCCCTTGTCTTAGCTTAGGCAAAGTACACTTTATTGAATTCTTCTAATCTTTCCTGACAGATCAATTCTTCTGGGCTCTTAATTATTCATGTGGCTCTCCCTTGAATTTCCTTCAGGCTACTGGCTCTTTTGAGGCAGCCGGCTTGCTCAGCTGAGGCAGCTCATTTATTTCCCAGGAGGTGGGCATCTGTACTCAGGGCCAGAACCCTACGAGGGCAGATGGGGAGGATGGCTGAGGAGGCAGGGGAGGTAAGGTCTTCCGCGGGGTGAGGAGCTAGAAGGTCTTGTTTTAAAATTTGGCTCTTCCATTATTGGTCTTCAGACTCTGGCGAAGTTAATCGGCTACTTTAGCCATCTCAGTTGTAATGGGTGGTACTGAAAAGAGGAGGCTCATTCATGCTCAGGCCATCACAGATATTAAGTAGTGCAGCGTCACAAGTGGCCGCTCCTTGGGAACCTTTGGCAGTCTCGTAAGCAGCAAGCTGTCCTTCCTCTAGCATGTAGCCTTCCACACAATAGCTTCTTCATGACTGGCCGTATGCCTGTATTCATGCCACTGAGTCCGCTCAGTCCTTTGAGATAAGGGTTTATAGCTAGAACACACTCACAGTGACACAGTCTCCATGGAAATTCAGAGAGAAGTCACCCACTGGAAGACAATAGGATGAAGACCTTTCAGCACAAGAGACTGGTTGTCTCATTTCTAGATTATAGTACCAGCCACCTGGAAATTCGCATCTCTCATCAAATAGCCATTCTCCCAAACTGACCCAGCCAGAACACTGGATATTTTGTGACCAAGAAAAGGACTCAGTCCTGGGCAGTGTGGGACCTTTGATAACCTGCAACAAACTACCTTTCTCCTAGTTCTGTAAGTAACTCCACCATAAAACTAAACCACAGACACGGTTTTATTCTGAGATAATGCCATGGTCACCTTTTTCTTTAATCTGGAGTCTGAAGCCATTCCCTAGATGGTTTCACTTTACTGCTCCAACCCCATCTACATGTCCTCCTCCCACATATGTGGCTCCTAACAACAGCTTCCTGTCCTCTGGTATGTTCTTCCACACATAAACCATTGTTCTACTGCTTCCTACCTACCGCCTGGTCTTCAGGTGTACTCTAACCTATAAAATCTTAGCAGAAATTCAGCTTTCCACCAAATAACCAGCCAAAAAGTCAGAGTAGAATCCCAAGGCACAGGTGCCTTGCAGACAGAATTATTCGTTGCTAGATTAAAAAATTGTGTCTTAATGATACTATGTGAAAATCTCCATGTGACTTAATGATACTATGTGAAAATCTCCATGTGACTTAATGATACTATGTGAAAATCTCCATGTGAAGCTAGGACTACAGCCCTGTGCTAGAGAAGCTGCCCACCATGTGCGAGGCTCTAGGTTCAGTCTCTATCACTGAGTGGGGACAAAGCTACATGGAGAGTAGGCAATGGTGGACTTATATTCTCCTGTGGTCAAATGGCTGCTGCCATCACAGAGAGCGTTGGGTGCCCCATTCGGCAGAGAATTCACACATACAGATTCTGAAGGCCAGTTGCAAGGTTGTGTCTTTCTTTCTGTGGAGAAAATAGCCTTCTCTATCAAAGTCTATCAAAACTGAAAAGATAAAAAATGAACCAAGGAGGTCCTGTGGCTGTCCTTATACCTGTGCCCCTAATGTCTGTTACTTGTCTGATTCATTTAGGCATCTGAAAATGGAGGTAGTGGCAAAATACTTAAATTGAAAGCTCTTTCCGTAAAGCATTAGATAGTAAATACGTAGGATATGGGATTATCTTTGCAACTGCGCAAACTTATCTCTATAGTGTGAAAACAACCTTAGATAATGAGTGAGCAGAAGTTCCAATAAAACTTTATAGATAACAGTAGGATGTTAGGCCATTGGGCTGTCTTCAGGACATCTCAAATCCCTATCTAGCCCATGCCTTTCATTTTACAGATGCTACAATGCAGACAGTGCGTCGGCTGCTAATTTGTTGCAGAAATGATGCTATGATCTCAACCTGTCAGGGGCGGAGAGAAGGCTCCGTGGTTAAGAGGGGCTGCTCTTCTAGGGAACTTGGATTCAATTCATAGCACCCATATGATGGCTCACAACCATCTGTAACTTCATTCTGAGAGGATCTAATGCCCTCTTCTGGCCTCTGCAGGCACTGCATGAATGTGGTGTACAGACATACATGCAGGTAGAACACCCATCCACATAAAATAAATATTACCAATAATGTATTAAAAACCTTATCAATTCACAAAAGCCCTGTATAAATACCAGTACTTCATGTTCCCATTTGTCTTCACCCCAGGCTCTGCAAGCCCTTTTCCCTCAACTCCCAGCAACTTCAGCTTCATCCATGCACCTGGCGCTCACTCGGTCATATGTAGTATTGTATATCTCACCTCTACTGCCAGATTTAAAGTCCTCGCTTTGTGTGTTTTTTAACAGTACACCCGCAGCATTTCAAAAAAAATATTTCACATAATGTAGGTGCTTTTAGCCTATGAAAATATCTAGAAATAGATGGGATCTAGTGTAGGGCATACAAGATATTTGGAGTAGGTACTTTTAGTGGGTGTGGGATGATGGAAGGCATTGAAGACAGTCTTTTTTCACCTTCCAACTTAGTTTTTCTGTGCTAACTCTAGGGATGTGTCAATCATAACTCGTGGCATGATTATATCTCTTATCCTTGTAACTCAGAGATCATGTCATCATGTTTTGACTTCATTACTAGACCAGACTCCTTCTGCAACTTTTGTTCCTGCCCTGCCAAATACAGGGGTGGCATTAAAATGCTAGGAATAAGGAAATGGCAGAGTATAGAAGATGCTTCCTCTCTCTTTCATTTTAATAGTCATGTGTCTTGGGAGTACTGTACCCATCACTTTTGACATGATTATTATTTTCTAAATTGGAAGGCTGAATTTTATAGATGTTCTTCTTTTATATACTATTGACCTTTTTAAAGAAAAAAAGATTTTTTAAAAGACAACCGAAAAGATCCTATGGAGATCCGTTATTTTCTGTTTATAGCAGAGATGTGGTTGGTGGGAGATTAGAAAATGGGTTTTATCACATGGTCTTCTCCATTCAGCTGTTCCTGCATGGCTGCAGCACTGTGGTCTAGAGTGCTGTGAAGCTGTGGGCAGGCTCAGTGCTCGTCAGGTAATGTCTTTCGTGGCACAAAGGAAAATAGTGGGACGATGTACTTCCAGTTACATATTTAGAAAGGTGAGGATTGTGGGAGACAGTGGGGAATGCTAAGTGCACTGGATTAGCTTTGTTTCCCTTTATGGCTCCTCTTTAGCACCATAATGAAGAGAGAGATGGGAAGAGGGAGGTGCGGATGGTGAAGATGCCCATCAGTGGACTGGGAATGGAGTGGAGCTGTGCATACTTACGATGTGAATGAGGAGGTAGGCAGTCACTCAGGGAGGAGTCAGCTTTGGGCATAAACGCTCACTTACTTTCACAGTTTTATAAGGACCCAGAGGTACGGCTGCCTTTCACTGGTGTGCCTGAGATCCTCTGAGTGTTGTCTATGGCCATATCATCCTGAATGAACTTGATCTCTCTGAGTGTTGCCTGTATTGTAAGGAGGTAGAGTTGGTTGATACTTGGGGCAATTTAGAATCAGATAACAAAGATATGTTGCTACCACATAATAGCACTGACTACTAGTCCATGAAGAAAAATAATTTATTTCTTCTAGTTCTAGTGAGAAGTCCAAGACCGAGAGGCTCCATCTGACGCTTTTATTCTCTTGCTGCACCCAGAGTAGGACTAAGCAAGGATGCCAGTACAAGTGTCTTTCCTGTTCTGAGGAGGCCATTAATGCCACAGTGGGGAGAGCGGAGCATCCTCTTAACCTTATCTCACCCCAATTGCTTCCCAAAGACCCCAGCTCCAAATAACATCAACATAGGGATTTGAGGATTATATTTGTAGTAAACTTAGAGGAGGGCACATTCAAACCACAGCAAGGCTGGAGTATAGCACAGTGCAGAGGCAACAAGCTTAGCCAGTATGACATCCTGGCTTCTGTGGTAGAGGAGAAAGAAAGAGATAGGGAAAGAGGAAGATAGACACCAGTGCTCAGTCGACACCCAAACAGGGGCTGGGATGTAGGTTAAGTAGATGCTGCCCAAATGTGAGCATCTAAGATCAGACTTCCAGTTCCTGCATAAAAAGCCAGATGTGACCTTGTGGCCCTGGGATCCCAGCACTGGGAAGCAGAGACAGGAAGATCACAGGCACTTGTTGGCCGGGCAATCTATACTCAAAGAAGGTCCAAGTTCAGTGGAATACCCTGTCTCTAAAAACCTTGAGGGTGGGGTGAGGAAGACTGCAGTCAACCTCTGGCCTCTGTATGGCTCTGCAGAGACATGGCACCTGCACATATATACATACTCATCCAAAAAGGTAGACTGGGGCCTGGCAGAGGCAAGGATAGAATGACCTTCCCAAGAAGATGGCATGAGTGAGTGAGGATGGTGGAGAACACCCTTTGTGGCCAGAGGACCATGCATTCCATCTCCTAGAGCAGGAGGCCTGCCTGACAGTCACCTTTCCACAAAGGACTAGCCCCTATTTGTGCCTTTGTGCCACTTACCTGTGAGTAGCCTTGTTCAGTCAGCTATGAGTATATTGCCTTGGCCAAAGGTGGTCACGGGAAATATGCCCATCTGACAATGTGTTTGTGACTATATACTTCTCCAGGCTCCCTGGACCCTGTTTTCCTTCTGAAGGAAGTTGAGTTATAACCAGAGTTGAATCCCCTACAAGGCCCAGCAGTTCTTTCTGTATTTTTTTCTTATAGCCAAGAAGATACTTCTGGATGAGCTGTTATAAAGATCAAAGCAGTGATAGGGAGAAAATGAAAGCAAAAATTCTTCTTTTAAAAATTGTTCTTAGGCAAGGAGGGCTCAAAGATGTCCCTACCTTTCCCAGGAGATCATTGGGATCCTTTGTCATCAGCCAGCTTCGCACTGCTGCACCCCTCTTCTGCAGCTACTTTCAGAAAAATTAAGCTATTTTGGAAGCTTTCCATATTCAGTTTGGACATGTCTTAGAATATATATGCAGATCTTTTCTCATTAAATGTTATCTCTCTTTCTTTCTCCCTCCCTCCCTCCCTTCTTCCCTCTCTTCCTCCCTCTTTTCCTCCCTACCCCCTTCATTCATTCTCCCTCTCTCCCTCTCTAAACCTGGAGTACATGATTTTTTTTTCCTCTACCAGAAGCCAGCAATCCAGCAACTGTCCTCTCTATAACCCCAGCCTCTAATGATGGGGTAACAGGCACACACAGCTATGTCTGTTGCCGTATGAGGTTGTTGAAGATCTGAACTCAGGTCTTGCCCAGCCCTCTTGCTCACTGACTCATCTCCTCAGCTCTTTATTTTTTTTTTATTCTATGGAATGGAAATAGGGAAATAGCTGCATGATGGAACATTTGCCTAGGATGCGCAAGAATCTGTGTTTGACTTCGCACATTACACCCCCCAAAAGGTGAAAGAAGCAAGAATTCTGTGTTGCTCTCTGTCCCTCTCAATGTACTCTTTCTGGAAGGACATTGGCATCCACTGTCCCTTCCATTATGGGATTTTGTAGACTGTTTCCATTCCTATCTTCTTGTACCTGACACCACTGGATAAAAGCTAATTCGAGGATTGGACAGCACCTGTGTGTCTGACGAGGAAACTCCTGCACTTGGAAGTGAGCTAAGTAAGGTGAGTTCCTTAGTCTCCTGGAGACTGGAGCATTCAACTGAAGGCAGATGCTGAAATGGAAAGTTCAGGAAATACAAGGACCAGAATGAACACAATAGGCCTCTTGCTTGAATACAAAAGAGCAAAACAAAGCAAAAAATCAACCTATATCGTCTCTTGTTTTTTCTGTTTCTTAATCACTCTTTAGTAAATTGGAGCAAATTAGATTTTACTATAAGTTAAATATTTTAACAGTTTTAGGGGAAAAAATCCTCCTTTATAAATCAGGATTCCACAGTGACATGATGGTAGAATCTGGGAAACTCCCCACCTTTCTGCACGCCAAAGAAAAATTACAAAGTGCCAACACCAAGCTGGTGTTGGATTCCCTCATTCGTCCCCTTGATGAAAACCCACTCAAAAGCCAGAGTTTGTAGCGCTCGATCCTCCTTGGCATCAGTATTTTAGGAAGGGAGGCAATCTCATCACTAAAAAAATTCTATCTCTATCAAACTTGTTTCTGCATCTGAAAAAAATTAAAAAGCCAGGAATCCTAGCTTAGTGCCTCAGGGAAGTCACCAGCCTAGGTTGCAGATCCTCAGGAAATCTGCTGAGTGATGATGCAAATGGAGGACCCAATCATAGCTACCCTGAGCACACCTGAGCCCACTGTAACCTTCCGATGGCCTTCCTGGGAATCAGATGAGGACTGATATTTAATAAAGCTTGTGGCTCTAGAAAGAGCCTAGCAGCCAATCTTACCGGGTGGATTTAGGCTGTGGTGACCTTTCTATGCCGTCATAAACAGTGTCAGCAGCTTAAGGAGATGCAAAAATGCACTTGCTATTGTGGAGAAAAGCTTCATGTCTTTGTGGAGCTCGTCGTTGTTGTTATACACAGTATAAACCTCCATTTTCACTGCTTCGCTCCTTTGGATCTGGTTGAATTGGGGTCCATTTCTGTTGCAATCATGATGCCAATATGAAGGGTCAGTGAACTATGGGTTGCAATACTGTGTAGAAATATTGCACTCAACGTAAATCCACATGCCTCCAGCCATGAGCATGGAGGACATTTAATGTTCGTTAGCTTGTCTATTTTATTAATCCACGTGAGGCCATGAGGACCTCTGGCCTGCAGAACCCTGACGTCTAACCCCACTAATGGCTGCAAGCAAAGATATAACAATTTCTTTTATTAAAAAGTGGAAATTATACACTGACCACAAAAGAATATATCAAATATATGTGCAGCTTAAGGAAAAAGTACAGTAAGAATCAATGTGGTTTCCAGTCTGCCAAGGACCAATGCTAGTAGCATACACTGGTTCTCTCTGCTTACACCACCTCCTTTGTCCTACCTGAAGCTAAAATAGCTTCCTAAGTAAGGAGTGGGATGTTAGCCTGTGTCTTGTGTTAATTGCACCTTTACTTTTTTTTCCTTATATTTTAGAAAATTTATTATAAGAAAACATCACACACCAAAATTAGCTAGACCTAAAGACGTCTCAATGCACTTCTCTACAGTTAGAGACAGCCATTCTGAAGCGATGGAGCTCCACATTGGATTCTATGCTTTTATTATCAAATATATTTCCGCATAGATACCCACCACCAAAAGTGAAAACTCAGTGACAGACCTAGAACTGGGAAATAGTTAGCTTTACATCTCTTTTACTACCCGTGCCCATTATCTGCATTCAGTCTTTGCTCGTTCCGCAGTAGCCTATCTTGCTCTATTTTCTGCATATTGAACGGAACCACTTTTGGGGGGTAGTTGTACTATGTGTGTAGCCATCTCCCAGTAAAGTATTTGACATTGCCTAGTTGTGGAAGTGTGTGTGTGTGTGTGTGTGTGTGTGTGTGTCTGAGGTGTGCCCTTTCTTTTCTTCCTTATCTCTGTGTTTGTGTGCATGACACATATACATTTCATGGAGAGGACAGAGGGCAACCTTGGTGTCATTTCTCAGGCACTGTCTACCTTACTTTTAATTTCTTTGAGATAGGTTCTCTCATTGACTTGGAACTCTATATCGCTGGGCAGTGAGCTTCAGGTAATCGTGTCTCTGCCTCCCTAGCCTGGGATTACAAGTGTGCACAACCGAACTCGATGATTTCTAATGCGGGCTCTGGGGATCAAACTCAGGTCCTCAGCCTTCCAAGGCAAGCACTTTACTGATTGAAAAATCTCCTTGCTTCTTTGCCTTAACTTTGAGCTTCTTTGGATTGACAGCAATGTTCAGTTGTGAATACGTCATAATCCATTCACTCTGCTGTAGATGCACATCTAGACTGTTTCCAGAATTGTATCAGGAGGAACATGCTGTCTGAACTTTCTTAAATGTGTTTCCTGGTAGCTAAGAGCATGAGTTTTTGTAGGGTTCATACTAAGGAGTAGGATTGCTCGATTTTAGCCCCTAAGGCATGCTGCTGTGTTGACAGACATTGTAGTTTAACCAGTAGTGGGCAGGCAGTACTTGTTTTTGTTCGAGTTTTAATTAAATTAAATTAAATTTCTTGTAATTTAATTTCTTGTATCTTTATCCAAACTTGGAATTGCCACCCTGATAACGTGAAAGGATTATTTAACTTTAACGGTGAGATGATTTTCATGATTTGCCTAATTGTCAGTAGGTGGGGTATTTTGTTCATAGGATTATTTTCACATAATCTAGTTCTTATCTTGTGCATGGTTTTCTATCTCTTGTCATTCTTATTAATTTTATTAGTTTCTTGCATACTTGTGATTCTTATAGTTTTTTAATTATAAGCATAACACTTAGTAGCTTGTATTTTCACTCTTCTTCACACAAAGTCTTGATCTAGCTAGAGTCAAGCTTGCACATCTCTTCTTCACGGATTGCTATGTGTTATTTAATGTATTCAACATAATGAGGAAATTCTATTTCTTCTAACGGTTTCTTTACTTTCCCTATTGGATTTAATGAAACTTGCCTGACTTAATTTTTACATATGGGTCAGGAAGGGAGGCTACTTAATTTCTTTCATGTGAAAAGTACACATCATGAATGAATTGTCTCTCTTCCCACTCCCTCTGTGTCCTCTGTGTCAATCAGAACTCTATATGTCATGTGAGTACTTTGGAGACCTCTGTTCCACTAGCCCATGTCCTACACCTGTGCCTAAATCTGTAAAGTATGATGTCTGCGGGACACCTCTCCTTCCATGTTGCTCTTTAGGAATATTTTAATTGACACTGTACCTTTATGTTTCCAACTTATTTGGAATCTCTAATTTAAATATATATCAAGTTTGAGAAAAATGACATTTTCACCATCACTCTTAGTTATGAACTGTTTAGCTATTTATTTATCTAACTGAAGTCTTTTATTGATGTTCTTTGACTTTTTCCATTAAGTCCCTACATGTATTTTGATTTGTTCCTATGACGTATGTGTGCATCAGTGTCTGCCAGTTTAGTGGTATAGGTAATTTTCCTCTGTAACTGATTGAACTGTATAAGTTATTTAAATTAATCCTTTAAAATGTCTATTCATAGTTTACAAGTTCTTTTTGGCTCATGTTACTAACCTTGTTTTTTGGCAAAAATTGTTTATTTTCTTCGACAGTGCATATGGTGTTAATTGTGGGCGTTCTTTATGTAAGCTTTATTTTACTGAGATAAGTTCCTTATTCACCTGGTGTTGTCAAGGGCAGCCCACATAATTGGAAGAAAAATGGAAAACTATGTAGATGACAAGTGATTAATAACCAAAATAGGTAAAAAAAAAATCTCTCCTACAAAGAGCAATCATAAAACTAACAGCAGTCCAGCTGAAGATGGACAGAGGCTATAGAAAGGGACTTCACGGATGATGTCTTATGTCCAGCGGGTATTTAAAAAAGATGCTCAGCATCACTAACCACTGGAAATGTAAGCCAAAACTGCACCCAGCCATCACTTCGTATCTATGAGGATGGTATTTCTAAGATGCAGAAACAAAACAGATGTGAGGCTCGAGAGATGGCTCAGTAGGCAAAGTGCTTGCTGCTCAGTGAGAGGACATGAGTTCAGATCTCCAGCGCCTACATAAAGAGCTGTGTATAGTGGCCCATGTCTGTCACCCCAGCGCTGTGTAGGTTAGCAGATGTGGGCAGTTTCTAGGGGCTCCTAGATCAAACAGCTAAGAGCAGGATTAGTGAGAGAACCTGTTTCAAAAAACAATGTAGGAAATGATAAAGGATAATGCCTAACGGTGACATCTGGCTTCCATAGGCATAGGAGCAGGTAAGTACGTCCACACAGGTGTGACACACACACACACACACACACACACACACACACACACACACACACCCCTCCACAAAAGTAAATAAGCAAGTAGAATCTAAAATATTGTGCACCAAGCATGATGGCATATGCCTGGATTCTCAATTCGTGGAAGGCTGAGGCAAGAGAATTGTAATTCAGTGCTAGCCTGGGCATAAAGTAAGAATATGTCTTAACAAAGCAAACAAAATGGAAACTTCAGACTTCAAACTTGATAATGTCAATCTCATGTTGTTTTCTTAAATAAATAAATAGATCTGTAATGTAAAACAAAAGTAGGTGGACAAATGTAAACTCCTACAAGGAGAAGCCATTTCCCCAGCACTGCTTCTTCGGTCTCTTGGGGGTAGGCTAACACATACAGTGCTTTGTTTGGACTTTGGGAAATCCAACCACCCCACAGAGAACGTGTCACACTTCCTGTTGTTTGTTAAGTTGTGATCGATTGGAACAGATCTGTTTCCCTTTCTCCCTTTGTCCCAGTTTCATTCAAGACACACCTGTGCATGCCGGGAGGCCTGAGGACTCACACAATTATTGGCTTCTACGGCTTCCTTATGATGAAGTTGGGCTGCAAGCTTCCTCATGCTAGATTATTAGCTACCCTTTTCAACAGGCCAGGTCATTCTCACGTTTCCCAGAGAAGATAATGGCAATAACAGTGCTGGTGAGAGGGGATGCGGTTCTCTTCTCAGGCCCAGATCTTTCCATCACCCTGTCTTCAGTGTAGAAAATCATTTCATTTAGAGAATCCATTTCTCCTGAAAATTGATTTGAAAACAAATGATACACACGCCAGTTCTCCATGGTGGTCTAGGGAGCAGTTAGCTTAGGGGACACTTTGAGCTTCTTGTACTATTTTGTCATTTTTGACATTACAGAATTATTGTCTTAACACCTGATATGTCTCAAACTTAGAATTTACCTGTTTCCCAGGTCTTTGCTAAACTGACCACAGGAACTGGCAGAGGTCGATCTTAAGAAGGTTAAGAATGCTGCTTTAGTCTGGGGAGGGGTCAGTGGCAAGACAGGGACACAAAACAAGGCAGGAGAGGGACCAGTTTCCTTACTGGCCCAAGGACAAGTATTTGGAGAAGAGGAACAGTAATATAGAGTTGATGGTGGCTACCTCTATTCCTGGGTCTGAGGATCAGGTAGTGACAATTGCTTGAATCCTAAAAGACTGTATAGTTCATCATCTCTTAAGATACTGATAGGTCTTTAGAAATAAAAACAGTTTGAAGACACTGTCAACGAATAATCTATCAGACATATAATTGGTGACTTGTATGTGCCAAATCAGGGCTGAGGACCAGGCCATAAACAGGAAGGAAACAGAGCCTCCTTCTCCTAGTAGGTCGACATCAATGACCTTTGAGAACATGAATGAGTCATAGGGAGTATATAGGGTGTATACAGGACATGGATGAAGACCTTTCTGTCTTTTGAAATGCTGTTAAGAATCCACCTAACACTGTAGAACCTTAGAACATCTTGGAATGCTTCCTAAGAAGCATGTTATTTATAGTGCCACAAGCCATGTGAGCAACGCCTCCAGGTCTTTGGATAGCCCCTCAAAAGGAACGCCTGACATCTGGCCTTTCATAGGCCTTCCTCACCAAGAAGTTTCCTGGTGTAGCCTGGGTCTCCCTCCACCAGTTCTTATAGTTGTATCTCTTCCCCTATAGCAAGAAAAGTTTTTACAGGTTATAGAATGGCTTTAATGGACCACCACCACCCCACCCCCGTGCCCAGTACACACATATACCTTTCAGGACAGGATGGAAGGGGGTCACAGTTGTCCCTGGAAAAATATTGAGGCTGCAGTTACCAAAATATACATCTGCCACCCCAAAAACGCTATCTCTGTCTCACAGTGGTTAAAATCATAACGATTTACATTCTTCCCTCTCCTTCAGAGAGCTTCAGGGTCCAGGGACACTCTCCCATGGAGACAGACTGGGCATGAAGTGTGTTTGGGAAGGGCCTAGGGTCAGCCTGGACTGAGTCAGAGGCAAGCAGAAAACACAAATCTGAAGGGAAGGGTCTCTTGAAGGCTTTAGAGTTCTTTCTCTAGGCAGGTCAGGTAGACATAGGCCTCTCTGGGTTCCACCCATATGATGGTCATCAGGCAGGTAGGGAGAATGAAGAAAAGAAGAGACCTTTGAGTATACATATACCACCGGTCACATCACTACTGCAAAAGTTACTTAAAACATGTTTCATGCATATGATGGAAAGCATTAAGGTATTGGGTCAAGTGGAAAGATTCATTCCTGGGAACAGGTATCGGTAACTCTACCAAATAGAATACAATGGTCACTCTAGATTTAGCAACTGAGGATGGCCTGGGCCCTCTGGATTGGCCATAGGCATGGGAGAATCATGTCACTTGGCTCTAAGACTGAGGTGATGACCCCAGTTCCTGTGGGGCATGTGTAGGCCACCTGGCTCCCCTACAGGTTGAGAGACGGACCTGGGTAGCCTGTGTAGTAGATGGGTGTGCTCTGCAACCCAGGCTGATTTTGCAAGACAGAAGACAGCAGCTGTGTTCTATGGTACCATGTGGCTTCACTCCTGGGCCCCTCAAGGCATGGTGCTAACTGGGCCTCTGTGGCTCAAGCCAGTTTCTTTTTTACTGCGGCAAGGTGGTTTAGATATGCTTAAAGAGGGGAGGTAAACTGCTCTTTCTTTAATAAAACAGAATCTCTGGACTGTAAGGTCACTTCAGTTGCTTTTTAGAGTGGGCTTTTCTAGAATGGTGGAAGCTGCCTCAGGCCCCACAGGCCCCACAGGCACCCACATGGTAAACTTGGGGCAGGACAAACATAAGTAGTGTCCCTTGCTTAGGTCGTGATTGTGACAGCTCCATCAGTGTCAGCACTACCTCCTCCTCAGAGCCCACCTGGACTGGCGCCATCTTGCAGTCCTTCTGGAAGAGCTTGAATCCCCTAACCATGCCACTGGCACTGGAGAAGAGGCTCCAAGGTCGTCCGGTGCAGGGTAGCTGAGGGCAGGAAGATGTTCTGGAAGTTTCTAGGGCCCCAATTCTTGAAGTAGTACAGTGGTTAGGTGCCATCGTCTTTGGCTGGACCCTAGTCCTCCGGGCCCTCACAAGGCAGCCGCACACTCTGCTGCTCTGGCAGTGTGATAATGCACACCGACTTCCCATGCAGCCTGTGCCTGTTCGGGTGGCTCATGGCCAGCGAGGCCTGCCTGCCATCTGCCATCTGCACCATTAAGTTCTTGTTGAACAAGATCGTCCCCCACGGTATGCCACCACAGATGCAGAGACGAATAAAGAGGCTTTAGAGGATGACTCTTTCAGGGTTCAGGTGATTGACCAGCAGGATGGAATCCCTAACACCAGCCAGGCCTAGGATGGCAATTCGGACTGTTGTGGTTGCAGTTGCTGCACACAGAATAGCCAAAGGGGCCAGCTCTCTGGATGTTGGGAACAGAGAAGCAGAAGGCTGCAGCCATGGTTAGGTCCGTCTCCAGACAGCAGGCCAGGTTAAGTGTAGTGCTTGTCATTGCCCTTGACACTGAGGCCGGTGACCTTGGAGAAGTAGCTGTGCATCATGCAGCAGGCTTTGTGGGTGTTGTGGCCATCAGGTCAGCATGCTGCAGCAGCTCCCGGAAGGATCTTGAGGATGGTGCCGAATTTAGAGAAACTCTGGTACAGCGCACCCAGGGTCGCTGGGTAGAACAGATTTTCCGTGATGACGCTGAGCCAAGAGCTCAGGCCTGTACCATGACTGTTTTCACATCCTCAGCCTCAGCGGAGACAGTCAAGGTCAGGCTTCCCAATGGCACAGAGTTCATGGCCTGCAGACCCTCCCAAGCTTGTGCCTGGTTGATGGAGCTGTCAGTTCTGAGCTCTTTGAAGCTGGAGAACTGGATGTACATGGGCTGTCCACCCAGCATGGAGCCCCGTGGACTGTAGTCGTTGGGAATGCTGTTGGCAACCCCCTCTTTACAAATCTTATGAGGGACCAGTTCTATCCCCTAGCATGAGGAGGCTGTTGGCCTTCCCTAGAGAAGGGCAGCCCTAGAGAGATGGCCTCTCCCTCAGTGACGTCACTGAGCAGCTTCCCATGTGAGTGACTCTGGAAGAGACTCCTGCACAGCTGTCTCCTTCAGCTTCGTGCTATTGCTCCCAATGGCTGTCGCGGCTGAGCTGCTGCACTCGATGGCAGGGCTGTTGTGTGCACACATAAAGAGCTGTGGTAGTCTGGCTTTGTACTTACAGCTACTTCTGGGAGGATGTGCACAGAGAAGACGGGTGTGTGTGTGTGTGTGTGTGTGTGGAATGGAGGTGCAGTAATCCCAAGCAGAGTTTTTAAAAGGTGACTTTTAGGCTCGCTTCACATAGAGGAGATGAAAGGTTTTCCATTTTCTTCATTCTAGGGAAGGTTGAGGCTTTCAAAGGACCCGGTTTCAGCAATTCTGGACAGCAGTTCTGGGGTGCTTCCAGCCTCGTGCTGGAAAACACAGGGGCTGAACTTCTGCATGGTGTGAGCTCCAGAACTACTAAAGAAAAGAGTTTTTGATTCTCTGTCTTCATGTGCAGCTCTTTCCCCATTTTGATCATTGTGCTTTTCCAGGTATATTATTTTCTATGCCAGTAATTAGGAGAGAGAAACCTGCAAATGAACTAAGCCTAGTTCAAGAAATTATACATTTGATAAGGAATTATGCTTGTGATTTTTAAATTATCAAATTTGAAATTATCAAAAATTCAATTAATGGTAGATCAAAACATTGTAAAGACGGGGTTAAGCTGCAAGACTCTCTTGGTATAGAGCTTGGTAATAAAGTTCAGGAACATGGGAGCATATTATCATTCCTGTGGTTTGAATTTCTGAGAAAACCTGAAAGATTGTGGACTACATCAAAACTGAAATATCCATGTTTCCTCTTTTTGATGGAATTGAGAGTCTGAGCAAACAAAGTTTCAATGAATGTTTGTGCTCCATTCCCCCCACAAATCCACTTACCAAGTAGAGGAAGAGGGGGACACTCCAATGAGAACTGCAATGCTTTGTGAAAAACAAAACGAGAGAGGGTAATTTCTGGTTTTAAATCAGCCTGCAATGCCTGGGGAGAGTCCTGACAGTCCTCACACCATGCTGCCCGGCGATCATTTTTGGGAACACAGGTTCTCTCATGGTTATGCCATCATATTATTTTTTAAGATTTGTTTTTATTTTTTGTATATAGGTATCTATGTGAGTGTCTGGCACCTATGTATGTGTGCCCACAGGTGCCAGAAGAGGGCACCAGAACCTTGGGAGCTAGAGTTACATGCTATTGTGAGCCCACAGTGTGGGTGCTGGAAACTGAACTCTGGTCCTCTGGAAGAAGATCTCCGAGCATTCTTAACCTTACCCTGTTCAGTCCCAAACGTCACCACCATTGAGGCAAATTCCACATTTAATTCATAGATTTCCAAGTAGCTGGGTCTGGTTTTGAACCCCAAACTAGATGGCTTCAGAAGGAAAGCTGGTTTGGAGGAAAGGCAAGAACAAGGGAATTAATATGTGTTAAGTAAGTTCAGTGCTTGCTGTGGGAGCATATTCCATCCTTCAGCCAATAGCCTTTAAAATACCAGCCTACTTAGGTGTGGTCTCTTATACTATAAATGCAGTTGTAAAGCTCACTCTCTTGCTTCCTGTTCTTGCTTCTGACTGCTAGACTCTGTTCTTGTTCATGCAGAGAACTGTTATCTAGGACGGTGATCTGTACAATTCCCTTAAATAAATAATCATTTATTATTCATAATTCTGAACTGGTGTGGGATTATTTTGTGACTCCTGCCATCAAGTGCTCAGCCCTAGAAATGTTTAACACCCAGAACCTTGTATAGTTCCTACCCCAACCTTGAGGTGTGTGGTACCCACTTTACAGACAGTCAGGTGAGTTGACTTGCTTGCTCATGGTTACATAGATAGTGAAATGGGGGAGAAAATGCGATTCTTGAGTGTGACAGAGGCTTTCTAGCCTCCAATGATCTCAACTCACAAGTTAGGATGCCCAAACTCACAGACACACAAAACTTCCACTGAGCCAATGGCACCAGGTTCCTGTGCTGCTAATTAGAACGGGTTTCAAGAACAGGAAGGGTGAGGGTTTAGAGAGGAGCTGGTTATGGGTGTGCAGATGGAGGCTTATGAGAAAGCAAGCACAGCTCCTGTGTGACAAGGGTGAGTTTAGTGGCTTTTTTTTTACAGGATTTAAGACCAAATGTGGGTAGAGACATGTTGGAGGAGCTGGTCACTCCAGTTGACCCATCCTACAGGTGTCTGTGTGCCTCTCTATCACAGGTGTCTTAATTGGAATTTTGGCCCCAGCTTCACATAGAGCCACCAGGTAGCTATGTGACAGGAGGAGAAAGATAATAAGGAACCAGACTGGGAACTAGAGTCTCCTAGTGCTTACAGCATTTCCAGTCCCTGCCTGGATTGAACCAAACCATTTCTGGACAAGGACAAGAAAAGAGGACCCTGTCCCTAAACTGCATAACCAGTTTCTATCCTGGTCTCATCACTAGAACGTTGTAGAAATCCCTCTGACTTTGTCTCTGTGATACCAAGGGCTGCAAGCTGTCTTGCACACAAGATCCTGTAACAACTCCACTGAGTTAGAGGGAAAGCCCACCCTAAAGCCTCCCTTGGTGCAGTGGTATTCCCTCTTTGAGATAGCTCTGTTTGCTGGTGTTTCCCATCTGCACTACTTCTTTTGAATAGCACTGACAGCCACTGGCATGTACTGCTTGGAGGCCTAGAGAGATCGAATCCAAGGGAGGGCTTTGTGCAGACAGAAGCAGGACCTGGACCCAAGATGAGCAGGCAAGGGTAGACAAGGTCCTGCCGACACATTCATCTTGGAGGATCTGTAATAGTCTCAGCTAGATGTTCTATATCTGACCCCCTCTTTAGCTGCAATATTTGAGCTTATGAACAACTCAAAACCAACACATCCAAATCTTTCTTCCATTAAAGAGACAGTTAATTGTTTACCTTCTATAGGTCAGGCTCCATGCTGAGTACAGGTATTAATTTCCTAGAATATGGTTTCCACTCTTGGCTACCACCTAGCGCTATGTTGCTGCATTACAGAGGAGGGGTTTCTGTCCCTTTCCCTTCTGGGTATAAGAAGGTGTTTCCCGGAAAGAGAGCACTGGGGAGGGACATGTGTAGTAGGATGACTAGGAGTTTTCTAGGAAGGGGGGGCAAATGATGACCAGGGCTCTATTGCTGCCACATTACCATATAGCATTACTTCTTCATGAAGACATTTAGTATCACACTATTTGTGGGGGCTCACTCTGTGACCCCTATTCCTGGGAGGCTGAGGTAGGAAGATTGCCATGGGTTCAAGGTCATTTCAGGTTACACAGTGAGTTTCAAACCAGTATGGGTTATAACATAAGACCCTGTCTCAAAACAACAAAGTGATCCTCACTACTCATAGATATTTTTACTGAAGATTCTAATGTATTTAGTCAATAACAAGACTTGGTAATTGATTTCTCTAGTTGTTGTTGCTACAAACTCAAGTTACCACCATCATTATTCAAAGTGTTATTTGGCTTTAAGTTCACACAAGAATGGTCCATTTAGTGGTAGTAGTAACTGTCACAGTACTGGTCACCTTAGCAACCTTAAGTGGGTAGCTATTGTGCCCAGCCTCTTTGGTGTTGGTGATGTATGCAACTTCATTCAAATTTACAACAGTCCTGTGAGTTGAATCTTCCTGCCCATACTTTTCACCCGCGGGAGCTAAGAGGATAAATACAGTGGCACGCTTTGGGCTTGTCTTTACTTCGTTATTCGTTTGACCAACAGCAAGTCACTTAACTAGCCCCATGTCAGTCTCCTCTTCAGCAAAGTGGGAAATGATTCTAACACTGTACTTATCCATGATGTGTCAGAGGGTGAAGCAAGGCAATCTGTGTTCATCCCTTGGCTCAGTGCTTACCTCCTCATGGAGTACCCATTGAAGAAGATGTATGTTTAATTTTTACTGTTATTATAGGGGTTAACTTGCCCAGGATTAGTGTTGTTTCATCTGACTCCAAAATATACTTACATGGTGTAAAAACAGAATCAGTGCCTGGGCAAATTTACAGAATCAACCAAGTTATTGAAACACTACAAGTTATAAATAAACAAATGAAGGTCAACATGACACACAAGCAAAGGAATTCTTGTCATTATGAGCAGTGAGGAAACGGGCTAGAACATAATGATGTATGTTCATTATGAAAATATTCAAGTGCTGAATACAAATACATGAAGTCAACTTACAAAGTTCCCTTGCTTTGGATTTTTTAATAATCTATTTCCTCTGGTATGTGCTCCACCACTTCTGTCCATCTTTATGTGGAATACAATGTTTACATATATGTGGAAAAGAGATTAAAATAAGCTTGTAATTAGATTGCTATGCAATTTCATTTTTTTCTATTTTCAAGTATATATACGTGTCTTTTTTTAAGCATGTGCATGCATATTCATGAGAGTGTATATAAAAGCCTGGGTTTGACATTGGGAAACATCCATGATCCTTCTTCTGCCTTATTCAATAAGGCAGAGTCTCTCAATCGAACTCAGAGCTTGCCCATATGGCTAGTCTGGTAGACAACTTACTGTGAGACTATTCTGCCTTTGCCTTTCAAGGCTGGAATTAGGATTGAGTTTGCATATATACCCAACATTAATATGGTTTTCTGAACTAAGGTCCTGTATAGCCTGGTTTTATGTCAACTTGAGATAAGCTAGAGTCGTCAGAGAGAAAGGAGCTTTATCTAAGAAAATGTCTCCATAATATCCAGCTGTGGGGCATTTTCTTAATTAGTGATTAATGAGGGAGGGTCCGGCCCATTGTGGGTGGTGTCATCCCTGGGTTGATAGTCCTGGATTCTATATATATAAAAAAGAAGCAGGTTAAGCAAGCCCTGAGAAGCAAGGGAGCAAGCCGTACTCCTCCATGGCTTCTGCATCAGTTCCTGCCTCCAGGTTCCTGCCCTACTGTCCTGAATTTCTTCAACAGGAATATGGAAGTATAAGCCCCCCCAAACCTTTCCTCCCCAACTTGCTTTTTGGTCATATATTTTTTTGTAAATTGTAAATTTATAAATCATAATTTTTTGTAAAAGCTATTTTCAATGTTGTTTTAAGAACTACAGTCTTTGGTGGGTATCATTTTGATCTGAAGCCATTTGGATCCAATATCTTCCTCAACTATAGGTAGGTTTTAGTACAAATCCAAATCCGAGGTTAGAAGTAACTGAGAGTTACGCTTCAAGAAGATGCTGAGTGAATGACATTTTAGCAAGTGCTGCCTCTGCAGATGCTGCTGTGTGATAATCCCTTTGGATTTGATGAATTTGCACTTTTGACCCAAACTGAAACTCATGAGAGCCACCAGCATCCTTTGCAGACAAAGCTCTTAACTCTTCAGCAACAATGTTTGGACTTCAGCTTTTAGAGTCCTCTCTGGAGGATGAACATTGGTGTTATTTCAAACTCCAAGACATCACATCTTCTGGTGGCTTAAACAGTGTCCCCAGGCTGAGAAATCTGAGCAAAGGGCCTAAGCCCATTACTATATGAATAATAGCCAGTCTGAGAGCAGCCAAACAAGGAAGGTGGCTCCTCTTGTTGGTTTTGTCTAGTGGCCCTTCATTTAAATTTTGAATTCTGGTAATGGTGAATGTTATATCAGAGAGTGAAAAAATTTTTTTCTGGCCTTCTCCTACCTGCTCTCCTCAACCCTATCATACCTGCACTTGTCAACCCTGTCCCACCTGCACTCATCATCAACCCTGTCCCACCTGCATTCATTATCAACCCTGTCCCACCTGCACTCATCATCAACCCTGTCCCACCTGCTCTCATCAACCCTGACCCACCTGCACTCATCATCAACCCTGTTCCACCTGCACTCATCAACCCTGTGCCACCTGCACTCATCATCAACCCTGTTCCACCTGCACTCATCATCAACCCTGACCCACCTGCACTCGTCAACCCTGTCCCACCTGCACTCATCATCAACCCTGTCCCACCTACTCTCATCATCAACTCTGTCCCACCTGCACTCATCATCAACCCTGTCCCACCTGCACTCATCATCAACCCTGTCCCACCTGCACTCATCATCAACCCTGTTCCACCTGCACTCATCATCAACCCTGTTCCACCTGCACTCATCATCAACCCTGTTCCACCTGCACTCATCATCAACCCTGTCCCACCTGCACTCATCATCAACCCTGTTCCACCTGCACTTATCAACCCTGTCCCACCTGCACTCATCATCAACTCTATCCCACCTGTACTCATCATCAGCCCTGTCCCACCTGTTCTCATCATCAACCCTGTCCCACCTGCACTCATCATCAACCCTGTCCCACCTGCTCTCATCAACCCTGTCCCACCTGCTCTCATCATCAACTCTGTCCCACCTGCACTCATCATCAACCCTGTCCCACCTGCTCTCATCAACAACCTTGTTCCATCCCTCTTCCAAATCTCTTCAATCCGGTCTTTCCAGTTACAAGGATCCTCTCTGACCCATGGTCTGAGCTCTGTTGATCTGTCAGTTTGTTATTTGTACTTTGTTTTTATTTTTTTTGTCCTAGAACTTTCCCAAAATATTTTTGGGGACTCTGTTCACCAGTTAGCCTTGGGACTAGTAAGCAAAGACATTCTCCTCAATGCTGGCTGCTGGACTGTTAGAATTGGTTCCCTTCTCTGTTCCTCCCATCTTTGCTTCATCTACAACTTCTCCATGACTTTAGCTGAGACAATTACTCATTTTATTAGAGGACTTGCCAGGAGACTTTGGGAAGGACGGATTAATCTCAACTGCTAGTTAATCTTTCTGCCAACAAGAGAGTTATCTAGGTAGCTGTAAGCTTCACCTGAAATAGTCTGCTCAGTGAGTCCAACCTGAACTGCCCTGTACAGTCCTGTTGAATGCTTCTTGAGTTAGATTAGTAAATTGCTCTTCACCACAACTTTTAATTCCCCAGCACATCCCTCGTATATAGTGGAATAGGAATGAAATCAGAAGTCAGGAGCCCAGGGTAGATTAACTTAGTCTACCACTAATTTGTTCTGGTGTAGTTAACAGTCTTTATTCTGTGGAATTCAGTGTCCTCCATTCAAAACATGACATGAATAAGATAGAAAGGGTATGTAGTGGTTACAAACATAGGGCTGAGCCAGACTAGAAGACAATGGCATCTTTAACAAGTTCTTTTGTTTTTGACCTTTAATTTCTTTAAAGTGGGAAAATCTATAGGTCCTCTCTGAAAGTTGTTTGTGAGGGTTGAGATCAGATTGAGAACAGACTGAGCATGAAGTAAGGGCTCACCATCGGGAATCTACCCATTGCCTACCTACACTCTAAACTCAGAACATCCTAATTCTAGGATCCCATGGAGAGTGTGGAAAGCAGATATTATGAGCAGTCAATGCAGACTCGCTTATGTTTTACTAAGGCTGAGAAACACCATGGCTCTTAGGAAATCATTTGCTTTGATATAGGTGAGCTTGGACATGTTCCCTCAATTCCCGAGTAAGAAACAAACCCCTAGTTTGAGGGTTTGTTTGAGCAGGGTTGAGGGGTGGGATCCATGGAGAATAAATGCTGAGGACATAAGCCGTCAGAAGAATCAATGCTGTTGTGGTGGGGATCGATTAGTTATAGAGAGAGTAGGTGGCAAGAGTGGTCTGCTCCCATCCTCACATTCTCTTGTTTGACTCATGCTCAGCTTTCACTGTCAGCTGTGATGTGACATGACCTGCTGGATGCAGGTGCATGCTCTTGGACTTGCCAGCCTCCAGAGTTGTGGGCTACATCAATATAGCAATACATTCTCTCTCTGTGTATGTATGTGTGTCTGTGTACATATGTAGACATGTGGGTGGGATGTAAAAGTAATGGGTATTGCCCTTGCTTATTTGTGCTCATGTGCGTGTGTGTGGAGATGACAAGATAATCACCTTGTTTTCTGAGACAGGGTTTTTCATTGGGACTCATTTGTTAGGTTACGCTGGTAACAAACAAGTCCCTGGTGTCCACCTGTCTGTACCACTCCAGTGTGGTGTGCTCCACCATCCCCAGCTTTTTATTTTTTTAACATAAGTCCTGGAGATGCCAGCTCAGATGTTCATGTTTACATACCAGATACTTTACCCCCTCAGTTATCTCTCCAGCCCTGAATCTTTTCTTCATAAAGAAGCCAGTCTGTGGGATTCTGTTATAGCGACACAAAACAGACCAGGACAGTGGGCTTAGGTTGGATCTGCCTCGCACTCTCTGAATATCCATGGATCAGTGTGAGCAAGGTCATTGCATGGAGGCTAGGCCAGGTGGTGGGCACACCCTAAAATTGTCTGTGGCTCAGTTAGCTATGTTAGAGAAAATAAATGTTTTCCTCGGGTGATGAACCAAGGAAACTCAGTACTAGAGAGAAAAGCAAGGGGGCAGACATTAAGTGGGAGAAAGAAACCCATATATTTCTTCCTAAGAACACAAGATTAAAAAGCAAAATAGAAAAAGTAAAAAGATTGCAGTCCTGTTCTCCCAGCTCTGGTCTCTTTGTAACTTTTGTCAGATAAGAGGAAGCTGATTGCTTTAATAGATCAGGCTGAGCTCTGGGAGGGAAAGGATGTGCTGCCCTCTTTACATGATCAACTGCAAAACGCAAGCGCTCATTCCAACTCCAGCCAGGGGCAAGCGAGAGTCTTTCCCAGTGTTAGCCATAGATCCACGGAACCCATGACACTTCTTGGGGCTTTTGCTTTAGTTAAAAAAAATAAAATATATTTTTTTAAAAACTAGCCTTGTGTATTCCAAGAAAGGATTCTAAAAGACAAGCTTCTAGTAGGGTAGGGTGCACGGCTTAGTTGGTGAAATGCTCGCTGAACAACACAAGCTCGGTTTGGTTCCCAAAAGCATTACAAAAAAAAAAAAAAAGCCAGCCGTGGTAGCACGCACGTGTAATGTGAGCGCTAAGGACTGGACACAGGTGGTCCTGTGGTTTGTGGTTTATGGTTTGAATGCAAAGTAACTCCTATTGGATTGTGGTGCTTGAAGTCTTGCTATTCAGCTGGTTGTGCTGTCTGGGGAAGCAGACAGCAATAAGACTGTAGTGGTGAATCTTGAGGGCGAAAGATTTGATCCAGCTCTAATTCCAGCCTGAGCTTTCTGCACCCTGATCTGCCCAGATCCAACCAAGCTTTGTGACACACGCTTCCCCAGTCACCACATCTTTTCACCATGATGGACCACATCCCACAGAACAAATCCTTCCTCTCTTAGCTTGCCTCTTTCTGTCAGGAGCTTTGCCACTCCAGTGAGAAGAGTAACCAATAGTTACTGTACTGGTCACCTGTTAAATTCTTACAAAGGCAGTTTTAAGTAAAGGTGACTACTCCTTAGATTTAGTTCCTGAGTGATGTAAGAATTAGAACCCACATGGCCAATCCATACCTTTGGGATGGGGGGGGGCTTATTTCAAACTGACTTGAAATGTGGAGCACCAATTTATCATAAGTTCAGTGTCATAGGAAGCTTGCTAGGCCCTTGGCAGCAGAGAGGAAAGGAGAGGAAAGGCTAGGAGGGATATAAGAGTGAGGGTAGAGAAGCTGGGGGAAGGGCTTGCCTCCTTATTCTCATTTGCTGAGGGGTTTCTCCTCTCTGTCTTTCCTTTCTCTCTATGTCGCTGTCTCTGTGTATCTCTCTGTCTCTCTCCATGCATGTCCCTTTCTCCCTCCCTCCTCCCCCACCCCTTCAAGCTGACTTCCTTGTGTTAGGGTGCTTAGGCCCTGTGTTCACCTTGGTTATCTGGAAGAACACAAACAAAAGAATCCCCAATTGGGATATTTGCTAGCATGGCTCATTCAGTTGGGAGTTAGGAGGGTTTCAATGGGTAGACTCACGAGTTGGGAGAAGTACACATTCCGACTAAGCATCCTCCATCTCTCCAAGACAAGCATCAATGGCTGTCTACAGGTTGCAGAGCCAGAGACAGGGATCTGGTGCTTAGTCTAAGAAGCTGGATGCCTCAGAGCAAGGGAGCACAATGATACAGCTATCATCCAAAGCCGAAGGCTTGGGGTCCATCTGGATCCACTGGTGTGTGTCAGGTTGAACGGCTGAAGAAATTGGTAGTGCACTGTAGGCAATGGTGGCAACAGCAGTGCACGTGTTTACTTGCGAAGGGTGGGGCTTGTGTGGTGCACCAATTGGCTTCCTCCTTCCACAGTTGTATTCAACTCAGGCCTACAGCCCATTGGACCATGTTCCCCACAATCAAGGCAGGCTTTGGTGCTTTTGGTTCCACTCGTACACATCAGTCTTCCTTGCAAATGCCCCCACAGACACACCTATAAGGTGTCTTATTAATTATAAACATCTCTCAGTTACCCAAGTTGACAATCAAGATTAACAATCACAGGCTATTTTAACAAGATGCTGCAAAAGGGATGGTTTAAATGTGTTTATTCCTCATAGTTCTTGAAGTTGGTAAGTACAAAAGCAAATCACTGGAAGATTCTGGTTAGTGCTCACTTCCTCACATGTGGTGTAAGAGACAAGGAAGCTCTCTGGGAACCCCTCTTTTGGGGGTGTTGTAATCCAAAGCCCCATCTTCGAATACAGTATTCTTGGGAGATAAGATTTCAACACAGAATTAGGAGTTTGACAAGGAGTGCATGAGTCCAAAGCATCCTTCATTTCTCCCAGACGACCCTGGATATCACTTAGCCTTCATGTCTCCTGCATCCCACAGAGGTGGGAACTAGAGGAGGAAAGAGTAGGGCAAGCAGCGTCAGAAAGGCCAAGGATTGGCCCTTCAGAGAAGCAGGTGGTGGTCAAGGACCCCTGTAGTCCATTTGTGGCCTTTTCCCTTCAATGTCTCAAGGATGAGAATACTCATGACACCAAGGCTAGGCTTTTCCTGTGCAGTTTTATCCCACTTTGAACTTTCTAGGGCAGGGACAGAAGCCAGAGGCAGGGGGCCAAAGGGATAAGTTTGTACTCTGAAATGAGGACATTGAGTTCCTGCATTGCAGGGCCTCTCGAGTAGGGCCTCCCTCATTAAGACACTCTGAAGAGATTCTTCCTTCTGAATAGCTTTTCCAAGAAGCCATCAGAAAGCAAAGGCTGGGTGGCAGGATTTGCGCCAAGTGGCTTTTGTGGAAGTCTCAGAGAGACTCCCTAGAGGCAGTGTCCATATTGGGTCACAACTCTGCCTGCTTGTCAAACTGGTCACTCTAGCTTCTTTGCTGTTTCTATCTCTCATGAGCTGTCAGTGACCTGGGATGGCCAGTGTGCTAAAGCTGATGGCCATGAAACTTAGCAATTCTGGCATTGACTTTAGAGTTGAGATCTCACTAATTAACTAAAATGGTATATTCTTTCTCAGCAGGAAAGAACAGCCCCTAAAGGTCATGTGATTTGACCAAGGTCAATCACTGAAAAGTCAATACGAGAGCTAGGTCTCTTCATCTCTGTTCTTTTGGAGTTTTAAAGACCAGGAATGGGGCTAGCTCAGTGATAGAGCCTTTATGTCCTATGCACAATGTCTTAGATTAAACTGTCCAGGACCCCCCAATAATAACTATAATAATGATGATAATGACATTATGACCAGAAGTGGAATACTAATGAGAAAAAATAATTTTATCTAAATTCATTTATCCATCAACTCATTGCATTGCTGAACTTCAAAACAAATTGAAGTAACTTTAACAATGTTAAGTGAAATGCGCCATGGCCTTAGTCTCTGCTCTTGGGAACATTTTGTTACCCTCTCTTCTACTCCCTTTCTTCATAGTGTCTGATGCATTTGCAGAGACTTATTCAAATGGCCACTGTTAAGGTATAGTTGCAAAGAGTCCCCCACAGGTGCGTGTGTTCAGACACTTGGTCCCCAGCTGGCGGTGCTATTTTAGGAGGTGAAACCTTTAGGAGATGGGACTTAGATGTAGGAAGTGGGTCACTAAGGGGGTGGAGGAGTGACAGGCTTGTCCTAGTGTAGTCTAGCCCCAGTTATAGCTCTGGTCCAAACTCTCTAGTTCCTGGTCCACTGCAGTCATAGCCTCTTGTAAGGAGTCAAGCTCACGGCAACACTGGCCTCTGCCATCTCAAACCTCCTCCATTTTATCATTTCTTGCCATGTATTCAGTCACAGTGACAAAATATATGATTATCAGGACATCAACCACACAGTTGTTCACAGAGATGCACAGTGTCTGAAGAGTCAGGTTAAAAGCCACAGTAAGCAATATGCTTTGTCCATCTGTGCTGCCTCCTGACACGGTGCCATGGCAACAGCGGATATTTCCAGTGGATTGACACATCAGTCTTGTTTGGGAGGGGCTGAGATGCCAGGGAGGAGCTAGATGACGGTGTGGAGACAGGATGGAAGAGCCAGTAGTTGGAGTTAGGACCTGTGTTTTGAAGGTTCAGCCAGGACAGAAGGAAACCTACCAAAGACTGTAGGAAACAGAGCAGACCTTCTAGAATGTTCTGAGACTAAACATTGAGAAAGAAGCAGAGTTAACCTGGAAATTAAAATCCCATTTCTAAGCCCAAGAGCAGGAATAAGACCTGATTTGTGATTCACGTGGAAACGCAAAATAGGAGAAGGGAGGGTCTTGGAGAAGAAGCGTTCAGTAGCCCCTGAGAACAGCTCTGGTGTACCCTGACCTGCCTGCCTGGCCAATCCATGGATGGGCTTGGAGTTGAGCTGGACAAGATCCCATTGATGCGAACGTGTGCTAGTTATCAGGTTTATATAATGGAATCCTCGTTGGCCCTTCCTTTCTCCAACTCCTCCTTGGTTGAGGTTTGGAACTTGTAGTTCCAATCATAGAAAAAGACATTCGGGGGTTCCCAGTTCCCAGTCTTGGTTCCACTCATAAGCTGTGTATTGAAGTCATACCATGCTGGCAACTGTAGCAGCTTTTCAGGATCATAATTTCCTTAATCCCGCCTCTGTGGTTGCAGGTCTTCCACAGCCTCCCCACTCCTCATAGTGAACCATGCCTCCTTTAAGGCAAAATAATGTAGTGGAAAGAAACCAGGATAGGTGAGATTTCGAACAACGTATGAAGCATAGATTAACTACAGTGTGACCTGAAGAGGGTGACCTATTTCTCTGTGTTCCAGGGTGTTTAGTTTTGAACTGTAAAATAGATTCATGCATACCACCCTGGAGGCACATCTTTAGGAAACAATAATAATCATAGCCATCAAAGCGACAGAAGGATGGACCTCTAAATTCTCCTCTCCAAATCTATAGGCTTTCTCCTGCTCTGGTCAAACCCTCAAAACTAGTAAGAGCTCAAAAGGTTTTTTGTTTGTTTGTTTTTTGTTGTTGCTCTTCAGTTACACTTTTTCTGTGATACAGCTGTGAGATGGGATAAGGCTACTTAAGCTATACCAGGCTTTTCATGATAAAAATATATATTTGATTTTTGAGGTCTTAGGATTTATTTCTTGTTGCAACAGAGGCTCTCTTAGGCTTATCAGTGTAGTAAATTTCTTTCTGAACATCTTACCAAATAGTTGAGTAAAGGAACTTTTTTCATTGCTAAGCCTAATTGTTAATTTAAAACAATTATAATTGCACTAAGACAATTACTATAAAAGTTCTACTGATATGATTTTTTATAATAAATGCTACTATTGTGGTCACTCTGCAGTTTCAGAGAGCTTTACATTACAAATTAAAATGTACTTAAGTACAGTTTTCAAAGTGCAGATCATCCTCCAGGATGTCAGGGAAATGCCTCACTATCTTCCTAGCGGCTTTATTTTTATGTGACAGCTAGTCATTAAATCATAACACTGTTTCAGACAAAGCTGTCCCACACCCAAGCATTGAAAGCTAGTGATGTTTAGCAGTCACAGAACAAAGCCACACATGCTAACACGTGTCCTAGCAGCATCCTCAGGAGAACCTTTGGGAGTCTGCTAGGTGAATGGTTAAAAACAATAACGGGCTCTCAGGGTTAACGTGCAGCAGGTAAAATTGTGTCTGCAGTTTTTATCTGACTATGTCCAGGTGGCTCACTGCAGTGCTTAGGTCTAGGAGAGGGAATTTCCTCCTTTAAAGTACATGAATGGATACAGGACTCAGGAGCTTTCAGATCGTGGACCATTGTGATAGAGAAGATTCTATCTTCCCTAGAATAGTCTTTTCAAATCTCAGACTCAGTATGCTACCTTATGTGGCAAACAGAGTTGGGCCAAGGGTCTCCAGAGGAACAGAACATTAGGGTATGGAGAACTAGGAGAGGCAGTTAAGGGAACTGGCACATGTGGTTAGGTTACAGAGGCTGCCAAGTCTTATACCAGGGCATCTCAATATGGAGAAACAGGACTGATAACAGGCCTCAGTCCATGTCTAGAGGCTTCATGACCAATAAAGCCAAAAGTTAATCATAATCAATAATAACTCAGCCTCAGCCCAACAGGAGGGGACAGGATGCTGGTCCTAGAGTGTCCTCCTGATGGGCAGGAGGTGAAGGTAGCAGCCAGGATTCAAAGAGTGTGAAATAATTCCCTACCTTCTTCTCCCACCCATAACTGGATAGTGCCTGTCCACACCGAGAGAGCCTCTTCCCACCCAGGATGGATGTCCAGGCCAGGTGCTCAGACATGCCTGTGACTGCTCAATTAAATGTCCAGCCTCCTTTTCAGCAGAAGAGAGGCCACCAGCTCAGTGCCTGTGGCAGCACAGTGACTAATGACTGAAATCATTGAGACTAGATCACTGATTCCCTTAATGATGGTCCCTTCATTATTATTAATTAATCACTGTTACTTTTCGATTGTTAACCCTTAATTTAATCAAATTAGCATCTCAAAGCCATCTTCATTTTGCAAAGTATTTAAGCTTAAAGATTTATCAAGGCACGATGGCACATACCTATTATTCTAGCATTTGAGGGGCTGAGGCAGGAGGATTGTCATGAACTCATGGCCAGCTCAGCTATATAGCCAGTAGAATAACCTCAGAAGAGTGGGAGCATTTTCTAGTTGAAGATCAGAGAAAGATATGTGAGAACAGAATTAAGGTCAGAGAGAGGTGCAGTGCTGACTTCGGAAATGAAGACAGGTGCCACAAGGCAAGACATGAAGGGGCTGTGGAGGCTGGAAACATTCTCCCCTAAAGCTCACAGCTTTGTTTGAGCTCATGCCAGGCCTCTGCCCTATGCAACTGTAAGATGTTAAATGTGTGTCCTTAGGCTACTAAGTCTGTGATGATGTCATAGCTGCAATGAAGGAATATGACCGTGAAAGATTTGAAGACTTCTACAAAGTGGTCAGTTTTGAATACAACCGGCCTGTGCATACTCTTTCCTGACTCTGGCTAGCAGTGAGAGAGAGTGTGTATATGTATGTGTGTGTATGTGTGCATGTGCTTGTGTGCATGTGGGGGGAGGGGGTGCGTGCGTGTGTGTGTGTGTGTGTGTGTGTGTGTGTTTGTTTGTGTGTATGAAGGTCAGAGAACAATATCATGTACCTTTTCAATCACCCTCTACCTTATCTTTTGAGACAAGCTTTCTCATTGAACTCGGAGCTTAAGTCCCAGGGATCCTCTGGTCTCAGCTTCCCTATGGAATTATAGGCATGCATCACCATGCCCAGACTTTTCACGTACATTCTTGGGAATTTGAAGTCAGGTCTTTGGGCATAGCAAGCACTTTACCTGACAAGCCAGCTCCCTGACAAGCCAGGTCTTATAGTGGCACTATATGATACCGTACACACCTAACCCTCAGCCACCAACCCACATCCTCGTCCTCCCACATCATCCCAGGGCTATAGTAGCGTGACTTTCAGTCTCACCTACAGTCATTTAAGCAGGGAAATGGGAGGGGGTGGGGAGGGGGTTCTTCATTCTCGCCCTTCAGTTACTTTAACCAAATCGCAGAAAGTTTCCTCCCTGGCAATTTCACGGCTCTTATTCGAAAGGCATATGCTTAGCAGACAACTGTCTTTAGTAGTCAGTTAAAATGTGGTGATATTTTTAATGCACTTGAAATTGCCATTATAAACTGAGGCCACCGCAGGATAGGTATAAACTGAAAAACTGCCTCAGCTCCCTGGATGGCTTGACATCACAGGAAGAGGAAGGGTTAAGTTGCCTTGGCTAGCTGTTGACTTAGCTGGGACAGAGCATTGCGTGTGTCCTGCATAAGTTTGTATTTCCATAGAGATGTCATGTAATGCCTCCATAGAAATCACTTTGTTTTCTCATGTAACCAGGAGTTCAGCTGATAGTGAGATACTCTATGAGAGCCCTTGACAGGCAGGTTGCTCGTGAGGAACCACAGCTATTCCCCCTTCCTATTTCTTTGTTTGAAGATAAGTGAAAAGTAGGTGAATTGAAAGAGCCTTGTAGTGCATTACATGTTCCATGTGTACTCTGCAGAAGCAACTAGACCTAAGACTGAAGCAGTATGAATGGAGAGTGTCCGGGTGCTCACTGATGAGATTAGGCAGATCAGTAAAAGGAAAACATGCTCAATGGGATCTGCCATAGGTAACACAGGAGGTCTGTGTTGTTGGGGGAAGCTGTCCTTTGCTGAGCGACACTTCAATTGGTCATTCGTTGGTTCTTACTGTTCAACCATAATCTGAGCTAGAGTTCTGTTTCAACATGAAGCCAAAATTCCAACAAATATATAGGTAGGTATATAACAGAAAGGTAGGTAGATACACAAATACACACTAAATACAGAAATTACCATTTTCCTGTTTTTATAAAGCAGCAACACACATAGAAGTAACAATACTGTTATCTACTGATCATCTTTCTAAGCATTGCTTTGTTGACACTACTAAACCATGACATGGGTGAAATAATTGTTGTGTTAAAAATTATAAAACAGCCGGGCGGTGGTGGCGCACGCCTTTAATCCCAGCACTCGGGAGGCAGAGGCAGGCGGATCTCTGTGAGTGCGAGACCAGCCTGGTCTACAAGAGCTAGTTCCAGCGCAGGCTCCAAAGCCACAGAGAAACCCTGTCTCGAAAAACCAAAAAAAAAAAAAAGAAAATTATAAAACAGAATAGTTTCCCACAGATAAAGTGCTGGAATAGAGCTAGATAATTATTTCAGGTTTCCTCTCTTTAACATCCAGCCGAATTCTAACACGTGTAAACTACTTACATCAAATACAGAATGGATTGCTTCCTTTGCAAATAGCCACAGTTAGTAATTAGGTATCTAGGCTAGGTCACCAAGCCTGTTTATGTCATAAGATGATAAATGAGTCTTTCCAAGATAAATGGCATTCTTCAAGATTCAGAGTTAGTAAGCAAGCAAAGGAGCTAGGACCCAAATCTAAATATCAGAAAATCTGAATTAATTTAATTATACTAATGTATAATTAATGTATGGGCATTAAGTTGAGAGTTATTTATAACTCAACATGAGTTACTAATTTCATGAATTACTAGTTGGCTGAATTGCAGATAGAAAGGGGAAAGCCACAGAGTGTTATCCATTCTGCATGTAAAGTACACATTCTGGCCAAGCAGGATACCAACACAGTCATTAATAAGAGAAGGAACTTAGGGTTGGTCGGGCTGAGTGTAAACTGTGGTGTCTTTCTTAATTGACAATGAACAAGTTAATTGCTGGCAGTCTAGTCTCTTCATTGTTAAAATGGGCAATCCCACCTTCTTTCCAGGGGATACTAGAGAGGCTAAATAAAATTGAGTCTGAAGATCCATCTTTAAACTGCCTCTGTGTGCATGTGTGTGATGTATGTATTTGTACTTGTTTCTGTATGTGTATCTGTGTGTTTGTGTGTGGCCATATACATGTATTTATGCATATGGAGAGAAGAACTTGGGTGGCTTTCTTGCCAATTTCCATCTTTTCTTTTCCTTTTTTCCCCTTTCTCTTTCTTTTTTCTTTTATTCCTTTTGTTTTCTTTCTTTCTTTCTTTCTTTCTTTCTTTCTTTCTTTCTTTCTTTCTTTCTTTCTTTCTTTCTTTCTGTTTTTTGACAAGGTCTCTTACCTACTTTGAAGTTTACTGATCTAGCTAGTTTATCAGGCCAGCAAGCTCTGGGAATCCACCTATCTCCTCCTCCTTTTCCTCCTCCTCCTCCTCCTCTTCCTCCTCAGTTTTAGGGTTGTAGGTTCTCACCACCATGCCCATTGTTTTACATGGGTGCTGGGGGTCTGGACTCAAGTCCCGAGGCTTTCATGGCAAGTGCTCTATGGAGTATGCCGTCTTCCCAGCCTCATGCATACAGGTTTTCTTGCAGCCGTACTCTGTCTTTTCAGCCTCCAGCCATATTCACAGGAACTGCAGTACAGAGCAAATGCAGCTCCAATATCTGAAGAGACAAAATAAGCCAGCTGCAGAAACAGAAATGCTGAACATCTTCACACATGCAGAGAGAGAGAAATGCTAATCACCTTGAATTGATTATAACATGTTATAAATATGTATTGAAGTATTATAGTCTATGAAGATGCATACACATTATATATCAATTAATATAAGATAATACGAAAGGTACTGTAATCCCAATGCGTTGGGGGCTGTATTATGCCTATAATCCCAACACATGGGAGGCTGAGACAAGATGCTCATAAGTTTGAGGCCAGCCTGGCCTACACAGTTAATTTCAAAGAAGTCTGAAGTCCAGAAGAAGATCCTGCCTCAAAAAGCTAAATTAGAGGGCTGGAGAGTTGGCTTGGTGGTTAAGAGAGTGTATTACTTTTGCAGAGGACCTGAGATTGGTTTCCATTACCTGAGTCCACTTGCTCACAGTCTCCTGCAACTCCAACCCTCCATCTCTGGGTGATATATCACCCTTTGCTGATTTCCAAGGATACCTGCCCTGATGTATACACACCCACACAGAGACACACATGCACACATACAATTAAAAAACAATTCTAAATAAAAATTAAATTTGACTCAGAGAGATGGCTAAATGGATAGAGTGCTTACTATGTTATCAAGAAGACTGGAGTTTGGGTGCCCAGAGCCAGTGTAAACATCAGGCAAGAGTGACAGTAGCCTGTAACCCCAGTTCTTGAGAGGCAGAGACCAGGGATCCCTGTGGCAAGCCAGTTAACTAGACTAGCCAGAATTGGTAAACTCCACATCAGCCATAGACACAGCTTCAATAAAGTGACTTGAGGTTAAGAAAGACACTGAATATCAACTTTGGGCCTCTATATGTATGTACACACACATGCATTAGCACACAAAAACATGCGTACACACAGCATAAGCATACATATGCAAAAATCTTTTATAATAATAAATCACTAAAAATAATTTTTAATTTTTCAGGTTCTTGCACTTCAATTACCTGCCCTTTCTCAGTTCAGCCCTGGATTTTATTTGTAGACTTCCAGTGATGACATCATCTTTGCATTCTTTTGTTCTGCTAACTGCATCTGTCTGCCTGCTCCAGGCGCTGAGTCACTCAGATAAGAAGGGTTTTGTCACAGGCAGCTATAGCAAGGCTCCAACTCAAATGTGCCCTAGGAATTCCAAAGAAGAAAATTTTCTCTTGATTATTTCACTGACACAGTGTGAAAATTTGTATTTATGCCACCTTGATGATGTTAATCGTTTATTAACTTCAAAATGTATTTTTATACACATCCACTCACCCTCAAATTCCTGGTGTTCCCCAGGGAGTGGTAAAAGGATATAATTTATAATAGTGTAATTAACTTTTGACTATATTTGCAATTACATTTCTTGAAGTCTCTTCAAGATTAGAAAAAATATTCAGGTTGGTTAAATGAATGTGCACTCTGAAGTATGAAAATATGATTTTTTTCCACCTTCATTTATTTTTTCTTTCATGAATGTATTGGATTTCTATCATTAATCATTGGGGAAACATTTTTCACACAGAGTTTTCTGCTCTGTGCTTTTCCAAGTGTTACTACACATGCAGAACACAGCACTCACCAGGAGATCTCAGCATCAAATGAAACAGAAATAAGATTCCATTTATTCACTGGTTCAAACATATGTTACCGAAAACGACTACTAATAAACTTCAGGCACCTTTCCAAATTCTTCCTGACTTTAACAAAAAGTCCTTGAGGGACAAGCAGTGATTCGTAGTTGAGGATTATTTTATTTACCCCTCTTCCCCAACCCAGAACACTTTCCATATCTGGAGAGATGGGGCATCATCAAAATTGACCTCTAGCCAGTAAAGATTAAGTATTTCAGTCAGCATCTTGCAGCAGGGCAGGGGAGATGGCTCAGCTGGCAAAGGGCTTGCCCTGCAAGCATCAGGACCTGTGTCTGATCCCCAGGATCCAGTAGAGCCAGCTATGGTGATGCTCACCTGTGATCCAGGATTGGGAGACAGGAGACTCTCTGGACTCACTGTCTACCCAGTTGGTAAACTCCAGGCCAGTGAGAGAGCTTGTCTCAAAGGTAGATCCTGTCTGAATAACACAGGTTTTCCTCCACAAGAACACACACACACACACACACACACACACACACACACACACTTGATTTCATTCTGGAAGTAATGGGTTTTCTTGGTATAACACGAAACCTGGGATATTTGCCAAATCTCTGTAGAGACCTACAGGGTAAGAAACCAAATCAACAAATACTTTCTCGCTTTGCCCTGATGCATGCAGTCCCTGCATCACACACTATTCCTCTTAATTAGTTATTATCTTAAACTAAGGGCACTGAATGAGAGAGTTTAAAAATAATCATGATTTAAAAAAAACAATTTTTTTATATATTATGCTGCCCTTTGAAACTCTAAGATCCAGGCAGCGTGGGGTTCCTATTATAGGATACTTTGTACCAGAGATATAACATATCTTATGTGGATTATTTCCTCTGTTTTTTGCCATCAGCTCAGGAAAAACTACTGTTTCCGTCTCTTTTAGAGATGAAGACATTGGTGGCCTAGAAACATTAAAAGCCCCATCCGAGGACTAAGTAATGGGTGGGGACTGGAGTCAGACATCTGATTGAGATTTGAATTCTTTATCAAGTGCTTGGCCTATCACAGTGGACTAGGAACAGCCTGCATGGTGTCAGGAATAGCCACTCCACCGCACAAAGCAACCTAGACACTCTTTCTTTAATGGACTTATCTTTCCCGGCATGTGCACAGACTGTCTCTTCCGCTCCTAAACTTGACATCCACATTGGACACTACAAGACATCAACGAATGTCAGTCAGCATCTTTGATCCAGAAGCTTCTTATCACTGTAGCACCTTTGACATTCTTTAAGGCCTTCCAGAGAGTGAGGCAGCTGAAGGCCCATTGTATGATGGACACCTTTCAATTCCTACACTTGAGTAACCACATCATAATCTTACTGATTTTATTACAAAATTAATATTTCTCAGTGTGTGTATTTGTATTTGTGTGGTAGGTATACATGAGTATGGACACATGTATGTATGGGTACTGGTGCACAAGTCTATGCACATGCGTGTAGGAACCAGAGAACACCATCAGGCATTGTCCACCTTCTTTGAGACAGGGTCTGTCATTGACCTGGAACTTGCCAAAGAGGACAAGGCTGCCTGGACAGCAAGCTTTCCTCCCTAATATAGGGATTACAAATATATGCTACCATTTAAAAATTTATCAGTCGTGTGTGTGTGTGTGTGTGTGTGTGTGTACAGTTGAGTCACAGTGAACATGTGGAAGTCAGAGGATAATATATGGGAGTTGGTTGTCTCCTCTTACCATGTTGGTTCTAGGAATCTAGCTTGGCACATCAGGATTGATAGTAAGTACCTTTACCTACTACTTGACCCGTCTCATCAACCTCAATGGTCAGCTTTAAGATGGGGGTTCCGGGGAATGACCTCCGATCCTCCTGCTTGCAAGCAAGCACTTGACCAACTGATCTACTTTCCCATTCCTAGAAAAATGACATTTTGGGGCTGGAAAGATGGTGCAGCAGTTAAGAGCCCTGGTTGTTCTTCCAGAGGACCTGGGTTCAGTTTCTAGCAATCACATAACAGTTCACAACTGTCTGTAACTCCAGTTCCAGGGGATTAGATACCTCCATACAGACATACCTGCAGGCAAACCAATAATACACACAAAATAAGAATAAATAAATAATTTAAAATAGATTATTTTAACTTTTTTTTGAAGAACACTACTGGATATTTTTTATTGATTTTATTGAGCTCTACATTAATTATTTTAACTTTTATCTCCAAAGTTTTTGACAAGAGAATCACCCTTAGTTGTACTATGGATTTTATTTTTGCCACCAGAGTTCAAAGAGTGACATTCCACTAAGGGATGCCTGCTCTTTTCAGGTCCCAAGTGCTGAGAGGCTGACTCAACAGTCACAGAAATGGCTGCAGAAATGTTCACAGGGTGTAATGGGCAAAAGGTTTCTCTTCCAGGACTTGGGATGATTTCAATGGTTCACAGCACTAAATGATCAGTTACTTCTGGAGTCTGATGAGGGCAAAGTTGAAGTCAAAAGGAATATGGAATTACAGCATTTATTTAAATGGTCTAGAAAATCCTGATATTCAGGTAAAATAACATTATAACCAGTCCAAAGTGAAACCATGCTATTTTTTAGTAGTAGGTTGATACTAGTTCATGATATAATCTTGGAACTATGGAAAGCAGGGCTAAATATCTGCTGATTGAATTGATTTATTGTTTGGGATAAGTGTGCCATGCACTTATACCTGGTCCAGATATACATAACTCATAACACGTGGACTTTTCAAAGTAATGATTGCTTTAGAGGGAAATATCCAGTAATCACATGGAATCTTCAGCCTATCAATGTCCTGCCCTGCTTTCAGGATTCTGGTTTCCATGTGGATCTGGGATCAAAGGAAAGGCAGAATTATACAGCTCAGCGGCCTGTGCTCTGTTCTGTGGAGCAGAAAGGGTTGCTGCCCAGGGAGCAGCTCCTTCTTCTCTGCTCAGTGGCTCCATCTTTGAACTGGGCATAATAATAATTAGCAGCTTCACATGAGGGATGAGTGGATTAATGAGCTAACCTGGTAAAGCGCTTGGCAGGTGAGACGGTCTTGAGCGATGCTATCATTGTGCTCATTAGTTTTCCTTGACACTCTGGGAGTTAGTCTTCACAAGGAGACATGTAATTAATGTCGCTACTCTCCGCGGTTAGCTCACTGCTTGCTCACAGGGGGGAAAGCCCGGCACTTCTTCAGCCCATGGCTTTCTTTGATGCTCACTGAATGTGGGCTCCCCAACACCAGCACACCCCAAATGCCTTACTTTCAGTTGTCCTTACTGACAATGGAGCAGGCTACGGGAATCTCTTTAATTAGGTTTGCCATTGGCATACAGAGGACATGCATGCTTCAAAGTCGAAATGAATTGCTTCATAGCTCCTCTGAATTCCTCTTTGAAAATTACCCCCTCTCTACTTAGACCCTAACTTCACAGCACCAAGAAGCTTGTGGACCCCAAACCCTGGGATTATATCATGGGTAACACCCCATTAGGCATCTTCCTGAGTCAACAAGTAACTGCTCATGAGGGGAAAACAGGTCCGAGGAACCCAGAAGCAATGGTGGGGTCCGCTGACTTCCGGTGATGGGTGAAGGTGATTTACAATGAATAGCCCTAATAAAGCACATGTGATGGGTGTGCCTGCTTAGATTAAAACAGCAACAACATAACCAGTTCATGCAACTAAGGACAACAATGGCAGTTTGGGGTGGTTCTTAGCAGCAAGCCTGCCAGACAGCTTTGTAAGTGATCTAGACGGCCTCCCTCCCGCCTCTTGCACTATGCAAATAGGCTGGCCATATGTATGCCCCGTTTACATGTTTGGGCTCTGATTCCACCAAACAGCAGCTTCATCAGGTTTCATCAAACAGCAGCATAGGGCACCAGGATGTTGTGTCATCTCCTGCAAATAGGCATTAGTTTCTTGCTTCCTAGAACCAAGTCAGACCTGAACTGAAGTCTCTGTCTTCTTCAATGCTGCCATTGAGAAGTAGCACACAACGTCCCTTCTGCAGTCCCCTTGTTGTGGGAGTGTATTTCCAAGTTAGGATGGCGAAGGCGTACAGATAGAGGAGCAACTGTGCCGGTTTATTTACACCCCCGTGCCTACCCTGATGAACAATGGGAGCAAAACTGACCAGGATTGCTCTTTGCTGTGCTCATGGCATAACCTCCCGTGTCCCTGATGAACTGGCGAGATATTCAGTATGCTCACATGTTTAATTTGCTTGTAAAAGAAATGGTTCTGCTAAGGCAGACATGCCTTCTCACTGCAATGCAGGGCTCATGTTGTAAATTATGGGGGAGAGGTGCGTGTTGTGTTCCCCAGTCCCCTAGCTCCCAAGTCCCCAGCTGCTGGCCCACTCAGCCACTGGTTGCCTGCACCCGAAATAACCACATGAGGACGGTATTCATTTAAACTCTGCCTGGCTTATTATCACTAGCCTTTTCCCGGCTAGCCCTCACCT
>JAQHUG010000292.1:703587-727763 GCA_028555095.1 Dicrostonyx torquatus
CGCATGTCTACAGGTGTCTGTGTGTGGGTATGTGAAGGGTGTGTGTGTGAGTTGAGTGTTAGCGCATGTCTACAGGTGTCTGTGTGTGGGTATGTATAGGTGTGTTTTCTTAGTTGATGCACTTCTTGGTCCCGTGAGAGCTCTCAAAAATTACTCCCACGTGGTTAGAAAATTGGGCTTTGTATTTAGTTATGATGAGAAGTCACACCCTGATGAACTGGTTTGCCCCTAGCTCTGTAACATTCATACATGGAAGACACGGTCCTGAGAAGACTGAGGTGACTCAGGAAGTCAGATGTTGATAAGGACTTTCTCTCGAGGTTTATGCTGGACCTGAAACCCCATGTGGTAGCAGATCAAGTAGCTCTTGGCCTACTCTGGCTCTAGGGATAAGACAGTATAACTAGAGTCTGGCAGGGATGTCTCTAGCCTCCTTTACTCTCGTGGCAGCCATGGGACTGGGTATTGCTCAGGATGCCATGGCAAAGCACCTCAGACTGGTGGCCTAGAAAGCAGAAATGCACCCTCTCATAGTGCTGGACACCAGAAGCCCAAGCTCAGGGGATCATCAGGGCTGTCCTTCTTCCCTTTGTGGCTTGCAGGTGGTTGTAGGCTCGTGGTCGTCCTGTGTCTGTGTCTTGACTTCTTGTTTTTATAGACATCAGTCCTATTGCATTATTGCCCCTCCAGTGATTTTATTTTATTCGGTTACCTCTTTAGAGGCCTCATCTCCCGAGACAACCATCCTCTGAAGTACCAGTAGTGGGGACTTCAGCGTGTCAGTTCTCAGGATACTGTAAGTTAGTCCATCCTAGGGCTCGAGCTTCTGGGAGGGTCTCATTTATCATTATTTTTGTTTTGCTTTTTTTTTGTTGAAAATAGATTTTTTTCTCACATAATGTAAGCTGATTATAGTTTCTCCCTCCTTAGATCCTCCCAGTTCCCTCTCACCTCCCTTCCCATGTGGTTGTTTCCCTTTCTGCCTTTCATTAGAAAACAAATGGGCTTCTATGGGATAATAATAAAATATTATAAGATAAAACAAAAACTAGCATATCAGAGTTGAACAAAAATAAACAAACAGAAGAAAAAGAGGCTGAGAGAAGGTGTAAGAATTAGAGACCCAGTCATTTTCACACAGAGAATCCTACAAAAACAAAACTCGCAGCTGTAATATATACACAGAGGACTTGGTACAGGCCAGTGCAGGCCCTGTGAATATTGCTTCCATCTCTGTGAGTTTATATGAGCTTTGATTGTATTGGTTTAGAGGGCCTTGTTTCTTTGGTGTCTTCAGTCTCCTCTTATGTTCTTTAGGGTTCCCTGATCTCTGAGGGGAGCGATTTCATGGAGACATTTCATTTAGGGCTGAGCGTTCCAAGGTCTCTCACTCTCTGCATAATGTCTGGGTGTAGGTCTCTGTGTTTCTTTCCATCTGGTGCAGCAGGAAGCTTCTCAGATGGTGGTTGGGTTCTCATGTTTTCAAATGCCAGAATACTGAATCTACCAGACATACATCCTGCGTATTATAGGTCTGAACTCATTTCTTCTACACGTGCATCCCTTGAGGTAGACATTATCACCACTTCACTTACGAGGAGACTAAAGTAGATGAAAGATCTCCTGTTGTGTCTCAGGGATGTTCCTTTCTGATGAACCCAAGGACCCATCTCCTTTTCCCTGTGCGCACCTGCAACTGGGACTCAGCTGCCTGTCCTCTACCACTGAGATCTACCACTCCCAGATGCCACACTGGATTCTCAGTCTGAATATGAGCTCATAGATGCCCTGTACTCAGGCAGCACTAAGCAGCACTTGTGAACAATATTGTGTCAAGGGTTAGGACTCCAGGCAGGGCTCCCTCCCGTCTGACAGTGTGGATACTGCAAGGGATGCCTTCAGGCAGATTCTGTTCTCAAGGGCTGCCTGCACTCCGAAGATCACCCAACAAAATTGTTCTCCTGTAAAGACTGTGTATCTAGAGGTGAATAGAGAGAGACAGAGCCTCCATCTTCTCTTCCCTGGGGAGGAAACTCAGAAACACGATAGACAGTGACTCAAAGCAAGTGTTCATGCTCAGACTAAACACAAATATTAAAGGGACTACTGCATCATAAGAATGTAGGTTTTGAAATCTGGATTATTGGCATTTTCCTGTAAGTGGTGTTCTCCTGAATGATTATTTTTAATGTTGTCTGGGGTATGAGTGTATGAAGGCATGCGTACCCAGGTTGGCGGGTAAGGAGGCAAGAGAGCAAAACCAGATGTCTCCATTGATCATCGCCTACCTTGTTTCTTGAGACATAGTCTCTCACAGAACCTGGAGCTCATAGACTGGCTTGCCTGTGAGCCCCTGGAGTCTGCTCATCTTCTGCCCCACCCCCCTTAGCTGTTGGGTTTATGTACATATGTCATCATGCCTGGAGTTGCATGTGTGTTCTAGTTTCATTTCAGTTTCTGTGATGAAAATATCTGAACAAAAAGCAAACTAGGGAAGGGAAAGTTTTATTTGACTTATCATTCCATGCTGCAGTTCATTATGGTGGGGAAGTCAAGGTGGGAGCTTAAAGAATCACATCCACAGTCAAGGGCAGAAAGCAAATATCTGTATGGATCTATGCTTGCCCTCAGCTGCCTTTCTCCTCCCATAGAATCAAGACAGACCTCTACATATATGGCCACAGGCTAACCTGATCTAGATAATTCTTCTTAAAGACCATCATCCTAGGTGGTTTTAGGTTGCGCCAAGTTGACAGTTAAAAATAACCAGCACAATATGGGAGCTGGGTGTCGAAACTCAGATTGTCGCACTTGCAAGGCAAGTGCCCTACCCACTCAGCCATCTCTCTCTCTCTCCCCTTGAGTAATTTTTAGGATGTAATTGCTCCATCTGAAGAAAAAAAAATGGCATATTCTGTCGCTTTACAGGATCATGACAAGATTACAGATTATATCCATAAGGTGCGTCAGTGTACAGTTTTGTTTCGTTTTATAGTAGAAATAGGCTAGGGTGCATTGTTATAACAAGTGACTCTCTCAGTCTTGGTGAGATGGTGCAATTATTTACATCTTGCATCATAAGTCTGCTCATGGCTCCCCACTCCGATAGAAGAGCCACCATTGCAAGCACAGACTTAATAAACGGAGGGTTTATCTTGGCTCACAGTTCTTAGGGCTACATCATAGTGGGGAAGGTGTGGTGACCATATTGTGTTCACAGCCAAGAAGCAGAAAAGGATGAATAACGGCATCTTTCTTCTTTCTACTTTCCATTCAACTTGTTAGATGATACTGCCTACATTCAGGGTGGGTTTTCTTCTTCTGTTAAACCTTTCTAGAAACGTCCTCATCTATATACCCAGAGGTACGTTTCCATGGTGATTCTCAATCCATTCAAGTTGAAAATAAAGGTTAGCCATCTGCTAGATCATGTGGTTGGTCATCCTGTCTAATATTTTGAGGGGCTTCTGTGCTGATTTCCATAGTGGATGCATCACTCTCCAGCTGACCAGTTATATCCCTTAGAGGTTTATCTCCTTGCCTGCATTGTCCAGGAAGAGCTGGGGCATACTTGTGGCTGCTTCACATTATTTGAGCAAAGGACAAAGTCTCTCTTGTGTCCCATTGATCATGACTTAATTTGGCATTTATTGCTCCCTCCTCCTTGTTTTAATTTGTAATTTCCTCCAGAGGTCATGGTTAGAGGCATAGGTTATACTTTACATCCTTTAAAAGAACGAGAGAATGCAGAAGTTATCCTTTATATACCTTTATTGGGCTTTTGTCATTTTTTATTACCACTAATATACTACCTATACCTACAGGCTATCTATCACTGAACTTCTCCCAGATCCTTAGCAATGGCACGTAAGTTATGTGTGCAAGATCCAATATAGATATGTGATTCCATAGAGAATTACAAGAATAAAACTAATTTGAGGAATTCTTTTAATTTCAGTTAGCATCTGACTTGTAAGTGTGCTAGGTGTTTCTGACTTCATGCTACTGGGGGACAGAACACATGGGGAAGTTTAGAGCCTAATGTTTAAAAGCCCACCCACCCCTGCCTACCCTCCAGGAGATACTGCCTGGCAACAAGCATCTTATCCTTGGAATTTGTATCTATGTTCCCAGTGTTGTCTATCTCTTTCACTTTTGAAATGGGAATGTTTTCTACCTCTTTTGACTCTCAAGTTTGAGAAGGTGCTGGTCTCCTATGTGTGTGTGCTTAGCGTGTGGCACCAGGTGCTGACACTTTGAGGACTGAGTGTGGTGATAAAACAGCAGTGAGTTCTTCCCTGGGGTGATAACCACTAAAGCAGGCAGACTGTCCTTGTACTCTGTCTGAGAAAATCGCAAGCACACTCCAGGTCACCTCCTACCTGTGTGCTTAGCACTCTGAACTTGGTAGCTCCATGTGACCGATGCTTAGGAAAACAAAAGATACCCTAAGGATGAAATGGTCAATCACTTCCAAACCCTGGTAACTTTGACTACGTTAGTTCCTCTTTGCAATTGTCAAATACCTGATGGGATCGGCTTAAGGGAAGGTGTGTTTTAGTTGGGCTCAGGAAGTTAGCAAGCATCAAAGCAGAGGTAGGCATGGCATCAGGCTTAGAACACCATGGAAATGTATGGCAGTTTCTTTTTCAGTGGAGCCCAACAGGAAAGCTTAGGCAGGAAGTGAAGTCAGTTGACCTATAACCTTAAAAGGCTGGTCTTAGGATCCTATATCTATATGTTTAAAAGTTTTCACAATGTTGTTAAACAATCTCACTAGCTGGGGACCATGTGTCTAAACACATGAGCCTATGTGGGACACTTGACATCCAAACTACAGCACCTCCCAAAGGCGGTCTTGAGTGCTCTGAGGGTCAGACTTCTGTCTTTCTGGGAAGAGATGAATGATTAATACCTTTTTTGTTTAATTTTGACATTTTTTCCTTACATATTGTTACCAGAATTCAAGGAACCTCCTCTTGAGGTTCTTAATCTCATCAATAAAATAATTTAAGAATTAACTCAAAATAGAAGCTCTAGGATGTAATTTAAATAAAATTTAAAATTTTATTAAATTACCTCCAGGGCAGGTAGCCTGTAAATCTCAGAAGCTGCTTAAAACGAGGAAAAAAGGGGGGAAATCATGCTATTTGGATGCCAACATGAAGTCTGCCACATGTCAGGGAGGGAGGCTTTGGGGAAAGCACAATGAAGCCCTAGTACCAGAGAAAGCACACTTAGGTCAGCATCTTAAAGAAAGAGATACGAACAAAAGACAGAAAGCCAAATACTATACCAACTCAGTTCACATATGAGCTTCCATCTTTCTTAGGGTTTCCATTGCTGTGAAGAGACACTGTGACCACAGAGATTCTTATAAAGGAAAACATTTCATTGGGGCTGGCTTACAGGTTCAGAGGTTTAAGTCCATTGTCATCATGGTGGGAAGCATGGCAGCAGGCAGACAGTGCTGGAGAAGGAGCTGGAGTTCTACATCTGGATTCCTGGATTGATAGACAGTAGTTGCTGAGAGAGTGAGCCCCTGGGTCTGACTCAATTTTCTGAAACCTCAAAACTCACTCCCAGTGACTCACTCCAACAAGGCCACACATACTCCAGCAAGGCCACACCCAATAATGCTATTTCCTATGAGCCTATGGGGACCTTTTTCCTTCAAACCACCCCAGGAACTATGCTGGTGGGTGGGAATTCTGAAAAGAAGTACAGTATCTTGTTAAAGGAATAATTATTCCATCTTCCTTTTTAGCACAACTTATGGTGAGTCTATCTCTCTAGGGGTGGTCCCTTGGTCAGGTGATTGACTTGGCCCATTTGGAACACTAGTCCTCTACTATAGCCATTCTATTCTATTCTATTATTCTATTCTCTTGACCAGAAGTTTTCCTTTAATAGATGTTTATCTTTACTCTTACACTATCTCTGCTCAGTTCTCATTTAGGTTTTTGTTGTTGTTGTTTTGTTTTTAAGGAAACTAAAACCTTTTCCAAATGGTGGTAGAAGAGGATTAGAATCCCTATGAAATTCTGTATTGACTAATAAAGTAACTTGAATGTAAGTTAACATATATTTTGAAGTCACTGACCTGAATCTTCCGATGTCTTCAAACCATGAAATGACTTCTGAAAACTGAAGATTTGGGGCTTGTTGATTTTTTTCATTTTTGTTGTTATTTTGCTATAAGGATCTCATCCTGACCTTCCCTCAGTTTCCTAGTTCTTTGGTATCTGTTGAGAGAGTTCTGACATGACACACAGAGAATGCTACAGAAAAATACATGGCATCTACCCCAGGGTAATGTAAGACATTCCCACGAGTGAGAATGGGTAATGAGCAAAGGGACCAGTGCAGAGAACACTCTCAGGAATGAGAGTGGACAGAAGCCAAGGTGCTGTGTAGAGTCCACTCTTGAGGAAGGGAAGTGGACAAGGTCCAAACAGACCGTTTTGTAGAGCACACTCTCAAGAGATGACAATGGCCACAGAGACCATTGTGTAGAATATACTCTTGAGAAGTGAGCGTGGATGGTGGCCAAAGACAATATGTAGAGCTCCTTTTCAAGGGATTACAGTAGACAATGGCCAAAAAGGGACCATTTCTCAACCTACATTTTAGGTAAGGTTTATAATATTTTGTATGTGTACTTGTGCACATATGTGTGGAGCGAAGGTCATTGGTCCTTTGGAGCAATATGTACACCTTGATTTTGGCCTGGAACTCACTGATTAGGTTAGGCTGACTGGCCAGTGAGTTCTGCCTGTCTCCATTGCCCCGGAGCTGGGATTACAACTATGCACCTCTACACCTGACTCTTTTACCGAGCTATATCCCCAGCTCCTATACTACTCCTTAAACTCCCTAGATCAGATTCCAAAGGAGTGCTTTCATGTCTAGGTGATTGACAGGCTCATTTTGATTAACTCTTGAGAGAGGGCTAATCTATGTCTTTATTTCCTCCTAGAAAGCCTCTGGCTAGATAGTAATCTTACGATCCTTTGGGCTACTCACAAAGTCGTGTCTCTACCCTGGGCCAGAAGTACAAGTCAGACCCCACTCTTTTGCACAGTAATCAAAGTCCTTCTGTTTCCGTCCCTGGTTTCAGGGGCTACTGATTATGAGAACGGAGTACAACCTTGATGGCTTCCAAGCCTGGGAGTATTTGACTAACAGTTGACTAGCAGTTCAAGGCAGAGTCTCCCTATGGTGCCCAGGCTGCTCTTGAATTCATGAATTTGAGTGAGCCCCCACCTCAGCTTCTCAGGTAACTGAAACTAAAATATACTAGAAGACGACTATGATTTTCCACCAAGATTTAAAGATAAACTTTTGATGAAATATGTCTTATAGCAAAAGGAAAATTTCTTAATTATTGTTAGGTAATTAGCTTTGCCAGAAAATAATATAAGGCTGTCTGGAAAAAAAAAGCTGACTTTATCAGGAAGATTTGAGTAGCTACTTCAGATAGTTCTATAACCATGTTGAAATCCTGGCAGGAGAGAAGAAATTCTAGCAAGAGACACTTGTCTCCTCCCTTCAGCTCTGACTTTTCACACTTGAGTTTAATAGGCTTGCAGTTGTTGAAATTTAAAATTGACTTCCAAAGGAAAAATAGAGAAGGTTCAACTCTCCACCTATCAAAGGAGTGAACCTGGGGATCAAGCGCTCTGACAGTCCCCATCAGTGGGGATCTCACATACCACAGCCCCATTTTCCTCTATAGGGCTTAAAGAAAATAGAGCAGACGTGTCCACTGGCCCCTAGGAAGGAGAGCCTGTCTCACAGGGAAACCTGCATGTGTTCTGGCTCTGCCTCACAGCTTCCTATGAAGTATAAAGGGACCACAGCTACCATAAAGAAGGAATTAGACTTTTATATCCCTATTTGGCAAAACTACATATAAATCTATTTCCCTTTACCAATTTCTATTTCTTTGGCATACAGAGAAACTAAGGCAGTGCATATAAGGACCTAAGTGTCCTAAGTGTCACAAGACAGTTCCAGCCAAGTTGATATTGTGGGTTTGTTTGCTTGTTTTTGTTTTTGAAAGAGCTTGGGTCAAAGCTGCTTCCTGTTTGACCTTCACTCTATTCCCCTTCTTCTGTTAATGGGGACCGAGTGGCTATTTTATAATTATGGTGACATGAAATGAAATTTTACATTAGCTGGGTTGTTATGTTATCTTCTGGGTCATTTTTAATGTGGGTTATTTTTATCGAACTGTGATACCATGTAGCTTGAAAACACTGAATTTTGGTGGGAGATGCTCTGTTCTCATTACACCAACAGGGAGGTATGGAGGCTGAATTAATAGCTAACCCAACAGAGGCAACTGCTGTCTTTGCAAAATGTGGAGCCATTAAGAGGATCAATCAGTAGGGGGTGGTGTAATCCACCAACACAGGCATTTTCCACGCAGCTCTGTTGATGCATCTGAATGCAAAATGGTCCAGGATTTTTTTTCAAGTGCATTAAAGAGGAAAGTATCCCAGCAGGGGTTTAATAAGGGATTTTTTTCCTTCGTGCCTCCCCCCACTCCCCTGGCCCATTTGACTTTTTCTTCTTGCAACAAGCTTTATAGTTTGGAATCATTTTTGAAGTCAGTGTTGTGAATATTAAGCAGGGAAGGGAATGAAGCCAAGGTGTTACCTAGTAATAAAAATCAGATGTGAACCCTTTCCCACTGTCTGTGTAGACGGTGGGATTGTTTCAGGAGCTGGCATTTTGCTCTTACTCAGGGAGCAGTGTTTAATAGTAACAGTTAAACCTTAAGCAGGCTGTAGTCACGTTATAACCTCTATGGTTTGTGATGGGGCTCCTGTTTCTAGGGCATAAACTTGAATCGTCTTCCAGAGACCAAAGATGTTGCCACTGAATTAAACTAAACACGCTAGTGTTGCCTATAACAACAGTTGCTAGGCGACCTTTGCCAGCATGCAGAGGGATGGGAAACATTGTGGATCATGGCTCAATTTATCATCATACACCAGCACTTATTGAGGGAAGGGCCCGACATACGCACTGTGTTGCCGTGGCACAGAAATGTCATATGCACACTAGACGAGGAACATGTGCCGGGATAGCCTGAGAAATCATGAATAGTCGTCCCACCTTTGCCTGTGTGACTTCTGGCTGGAACTTTCATTGTAGTCATATAGCTGAATGCTGGCACTAGATTTACAGTGTGCCCACCCCACGTCTTCCAGGCGAGGATAGGAGGGGAAAAGAAGCGCAGGGGAGATGACTAATGACAGCACCATTCCTGTGCCAATAGTAGGACTATGGCTCTAGCAACAAATGACTTAGCTCCACTCATGATCAACACTGACCCCAGACAGGCACTTGTTTAGAACATTAGTTAGTCAGGTATGATGGCAGGTACTTGTAACCCCAGCACTTGGGAGACTAAGGCAGAAGAATTGCTGTGAATTGCGTGCCAGCCTGGGATATGTATAAGAGACTGACATTAGACTATCTTCTGACATTATCTATATTAAATTTCATGGTATGGTTTCCTTTCCGAGATATGAAGGATGCCACTATAGTCTGTTTATCGTTTGGGGTGTGTATGGGTGTGTGTGGTGGGGGAGGGTTACATATGTGTGAGAGGGTGTACATTAGTATGTGTTTGCATGCACACATATGTGGAGGCCAGAGGACAACATCTGGAGTCATTCTTTAGATGTCCACCTTGTTCTTTGAGGCATTGTCTGACCAGCAAGACCCAGGGCTCTTCTTGCCTCCTTCCTCTCAGCTCTGGAATTATCAATGCATGCCACCACACCCAGATTTTAGGACAGCTACTGCTTAAAATATGTTGTGCCTGCTTCACAATGTGTCCCTGCTGTTGATCGAGCTGACTGGCTGAACACCATTGAAACCTAGACATATATTTCCAAAAGTCAAACCCCTATTTGAGAAGAGCATCCTGAATCCCCTTCCCCCGTTCTCTTATACTCTAGGCCAGACCCCACAGCCTCAGCAGCCGGCCTGAGATTCGCACAATTTAGGAATTTAGATTATAGATGCATTGAAGCCTACCCTGCTCTACCACCCTATATTTGCCAGACTTAATGGAACAGTTCTCAACAAGCCTTAAAAAAGAAAGTTAAGTTATATAAAGCCATCTTTAACTAGAGCAAATTAAGAAGCTTGTGAGTGTTCCTATAGAATTGCACAATGTAAAAGTGTCCGTGTTTCAAACCTTCTGGCTTATTGTCACAAAAGAAGAAAAAAGGAAGTCATCTCTAAGACATTTTGGGTGAAGCACCAGATGGTTAAAATTCCAGCATCTCTGGGGTGAAGTGTCAGACTCGACTTTCTGCATTCTCAATATTAGAGTCACCCATAGACGGTACTTCTCCATGTTGCAGGGAAGGAAGACTAGAAATGATTCAGCAGGGGAAGAGAGCATCTTTCTGTAAAAAACAAAAGGGGGGAAGGAAACAGCTATGTAAATGGGTCTTTAGAGAAACGATGGGGCCAGGTACAAAGGAAGAAAGGAAATGAGTGATGATCCAATTAGATGGCAGAGCGGCACACAGCGGTAGGTGCCTGGCTCTGGGACCAGGTCTGAGCTCACCTGTTGTTCTCCTGCTTATTGCAGAGCTGCATCAGGACAGATATTTCATCTAGAAAAGCCTCTGCTTCTCCTGTAAATGTGGGGCATAATTATTTTTAGTTCCCTGGCAGAACGAGTGTGAAAATCAGCTGACAGAAATAAAAGAAGGGGCTTTGTGTTGTGCTCAGCACATGGGAGCTGGCCACAGATGCTGGGGCCCTATAGCTGGGTCTTATTGTTACCGTCAAATGGAAAGTTCTTGGGCACAACTCCAAGAGGGAGCGACATGTGAGAGGTAGCCAAGAAAAGGCTAGAGATAATGGGCAAGGCAGTATTTGAATTAATACAGTTCTCCTGTGGTTATTTCGGGCATAAGCAAGCAACCAGCGGCTGAGCGGGCCAGCGGCTGGCGGCTGGGGAACACAACATGCACCTCTCCACCCATATACAACAGCGACAGGGAGTGGACTTGACCACCAAGAGAGCAGTCATTGCTGCTTCGCCCATTTTGGGGGGGGGCACTATGCAGAGAGGTGGGATGCAAGAGCTGAGTCCACACAGCAGACCAGTTCCAGAACCCTGGAATGTCAGCGATGGAATGAGTGCAAATGCTACTCAGGCCGGTGTGACTTTGCCACTAGAGGTTGTCAGAGGAAGGCCTCAGCCAGCACTCAATGCTTCAGCCAACCCAGAGTGAATAACAGATTCCCAGAAGGGACATAAAGCGGTCAACATAATGAATAGCACTTGACTCTCTCTTGGGAGCATCTCACATTATCCCATTAGGTCCTGGCCACAGCCAAAGAGCATACACTAGCCTGGGGTCTTTTTTCTTTTTCTCTTCTCTTTCTATTTCTAACAAAGAGGAAATCTGCCACTCATGTGACTTGTCCCTGGTGAAGTGGGTCAACCAAAGAAGTAAAGGAAGCATGACCTAGTACGTGGCATCTGACCCCCAAACCGTGCCTTCTGGAATTGTGACTTACTGTGATGATGATGACTGTGCATCACTCTTCACTGAGCTTCAGGGCAACCGTGAGACAGCAGGCCCCCTGTGTGTGCCCAGAAGCTTGCCTGAGCAGTACCTTGGTGTGCTCTGCGTTCCTCACAGCCCGTGAACTCTGTACCAGAACTGATTCTTAGGAACAGTTTCAACCCAGTGGGGTAGGAACTAGGGGGAACAAGAGGCAATCTTGAGAAACAGTCTACCAGACTCTTTAGGGATCTCCAGCGAACCCAAATCCACCCTGCCCCGTCTCAGTACTAAGCCTGGTCACGGCTTTACGTGGCAGTTTTCTTTTTTCTCTGCCTGCCCTCTGTCAAGTCCTGAGATTTCCTCATGGATCAAATACTCATGCCCTACCCTGAAGAGGTCCCAAACTAAGATAGTTTTGTGATTCTTCAGCAAAGACGGTCTTATCAATTCTTTTCACAGAAGTAGACTAAGACCCAAAGTCCAAGGTCACACATGAGGGTGGTGAATTTTCCTCAAAAACCTGCATCGTCCTTCTGCTGAATCTCCTCCATTCTCATGCTTGCCTGTTGAATTGATCATCCATTTATTTCTTGGCTGACCAAGTTCTGAACCTCTTGCTGACTTAGGAGAATCTTCCATGTACTGTGAATGTCAACTTCTGTTTTCCGGGCTGGACTGAATACATGTTTGTGACTAGGACCCAGTCAGTTGGATGTTCCTGGGCACAGCCGTAGCACAAGGGCAAGCCACATATATAGTAGTTAGAGAGTAGAAGGATCCATCACGTTTCAGTGATAGTGTTAATTGTTCAGTGCCTTGGGGCCAGCACCCCACTGCTACCTGGACCTCAACCCTCACTGGCCGCCTGACTCTTGTACTCTGGTGTCTTCCTCATTTCAGTAATCTCCACAGAACTTCCCAGCAGGGTTTCTTTCACTTGTGTCTGCCAGAATCACTTATTTGTTTTACAACTTTTTCCATGCTGCTACGAGACCAAGCCAGCAGTTCATGAATGGGCGTCCTATTTGGGAAGGTATGTTCCTCTTAAAGATACAGGGTGAGACTGGAAGGGGCTCTTCTGTTGCACACTGTTTGCCATCATGTTGAAGGCACAGGTACCAAGACCACCATTCCTTGTCTTCAAAAATAAGAATGAAGGCTCAGAGGAACGCCACGATCATCGTATAGGAGACTGGATGAGGTTTCGTATAGGAGACTGGATGAGGTTCCTCCTGTTTTCATATCCTTCCTGCCAAATGCTTGTTGTTATGGGGTTTGGTGAGTCTTTCATCTTGGGAAGTTACATTTTTTTCTTTTTTATCTCGTTATCTCTCTCTCTCTCTCTCTCTCTCTCTCTTTCCCTTCCTTCCTTTCTTCCTTCCTTCCTTCCTTCCCTTGTCTTCCTCCCTACACTTCCCTCCCTCCCTCTCTCTTTCTATTTATTTCCATGCTAAGGGAGGAAATAGAACTTCATGTACACTGAACATGCGCTCTTCTACTGTGCTACATTGTAGCCCTTCATGAGAGTTTTTGCTTGTTAGGAAAGTGATGGAAACTCAACTCAAAGATTGTGTATTAGGTAGGTGCTCTACCACTCATCCATGGCCCTAAAGCTCTTGTGTCTTTTTTGTTTTGTTTTGTTTTGGTTTGGCTTTTGGTTGTTTTTTTTTTTTTTTTTTTTTGAGACAGGGTTTCTCTGTAGCTTTGGAGCCTGTCCCGGAACTAGCTCTTGCAGACCAGGTTGGTCTCGACCTCACAGAGATCCACCTGCCTCTGCCTCCCGAGTGCTGGGATTAAAGGTGTACGCCACTGCTGCTCTTACATCCTTAAACATCAAAGGTTGGATTCTTGTGTATATGTCTATGCATGCTTATATGGGTACTCATGCATATGTGTGCATGTGGAGGTCAGAGGACAGCCCTAGGTGTTGTTCCTTGAATGCCATTCACCTTGGTGGTTTTTGAGACAGGGTCCTTGCTGACTTTGAATTTGTCGGATAGGCTAGGCTCATTGGCCAGCAACCCCCAGCGATCTCCCTGTTTCTGCCTTCCATGCTCTAGGATTGCACATGTATGCCCGTGGATTTTGAGAACGCAGGTTCTCATGGTGGCATGGCAAGCACTTTTCCTACTGTACTATCTCTTCAGTCCCCTCACAGATTGAAATCTTAGAAAGATCATGGCAAATATTTGGAACTCATGGAAGCTCAATGCTAATGACTTCTTTTGCCTGCCAGATGGCAATATATGCAAGTATTCCCAGGGACAGAAGATACTCTGCTGTGCTATGGGACTCTCGATCCTTCCTTTAATGCTGCAACAGCACAGCTGTCTGGGGCTGATGGAGGGACTGTGGTAGGGGGCTCATCAATGGAACACGCAGCTGTGGCTGCTCCTGTAATACTCGTGTTGACAGGCGTAGCAGATGCTCACTGAAAAACTGAAAAACTGGACATGGTTTACACTGGTATGGTAGTTGCGTTTCAGATAGATAGATGGATCAATATAGATGAATAGATAGATAGATTTATGATGTTTTTATTCGTAAATTTTATACACATATAACCATAAAACTCTTCCTAGAAATTCAGGGGTAAGTGCTGTGGAAAGGAAGAGGGGGGTGTGATACTGCCAAGTGACAAGATAGGCTACCCCTCCCCTTCCCCAGCAATGCAGCTCAGACTGAGAAGATATGGACTTCAGTGCAGGCTATAGGTGGACTAATTGCAGATTCCAAAGTGAGCTGGTCATACTGTAACCCCAACACACAAGCAGTGTTGTATAATAGAGGAGAGGTGTGGGTTGTGTTCCCGGCACCCGGCTCCTAGCCCCCAGCCGCCGGCCCGCTCAGCAGCTGGTTGCTTGTACCCGAAATAACCACATGAGAACTGTATTCATTTAAATACTGCCTGGCCCATTATCACTAGCCTTTTCTTGGCTAACTCTCACATCTTATTTCAACCCATTCTTTATAGTCTGTAAGTCACCACGAGGTAGTGGGCTTACCGGGAAGATACAGCATGTCTGACCCTGGCAGCTTCATGGCGGCTCTCACCCTGACTCGGTCTTCTTCCCAGCATCCTGTTCTCTTTTCCCCGCCCATCTAAGTCCTGCCCTATCAAATGGCCAAGGCAGCTTCTTTATTAACCAATCAAAGCACAGAAATACAGAAGAACCCTCCTACTCCAAAGCAGCCTGCATTTTTTGGTTTTGTCTTGAATAAACTAGAGGACAGGTGTCTCTTCTACTTCTGTCATGTATTTATGTAGCAGCAAACTAGAAACATTAATTCAGGGCACATTAATGCCTTAAAATCTGAGCTTTGAGCCATTTTTGTGTGATGTGGTTTCTCTGTAATCTGTGGAGTATGAATGAAATGATACAGGAGTGACTGGTCTAATGTGGAGCCACAGGTTTGCTATTCGATTCAGGTCTAGGAAGGATCTATATGCCCAGGATAGACACATCCCCAGCTATTCTCGGCTCAGAGTTACAGCCGTCTTAATACAAAGGAATTGGCCTTTAGCAGGAAGCTTATGCAGAACTATCAAGTTCTCTTTCCAGAACAAGACCAGGCTCTTCCAACTGTGTGTGGCCCATATTACAAAATCACAAGATCTGCCTTGTCAACGGATATGCTTTTAGGATCCAATCCAACCCCCCATGGCTGCATTTTAGGCCAACAGCTCAGAGCACCCCATGTATTTGGTGTGTTGATTACTGATTGTGAAGGACTCCCCCGTGCCTAATTTCCTATCGGCCTGGGAATCCCTCTGAGAAGTCCAGGAGACAATAGGGGAGAGCAAGCTGCAGATAAGAGAGTGGCAGATAAGCGCTTTATGTGATGTTTTAAGTTGTGCTATGGGTTGCCTCTGGAGTTTGTAGAGTCTCGCTGCATACTGACACCACCTGACCCACACAGCCCTAGACGTTTCCCTCCTTCCCCGGAGTCCTAGAAAACAGGGAATCAATATCAACAGCTTCAGAAATGTGATGTCAAGCATTCAGTCATAAACCGTGTGTTGCATTTGTCTGCTTCTCTGGGGCTGAGCACAGCAAGAGCACGCTGCATTCTGGGTAAACTGGGTTTAAGAAAATCCCATTTCTTAAACCATCAGCTCAGGAGATGTTTCTAAACTGCTTCATCTCCATACAGCATCCAAGCAACAATGCGTGGGTTGTCATCAGTGGCAAAACATTGTCCCCTTAGAATCTCTTCCCTGTGTCACCTTGACGGGTAGTTGACTTTTGAAAGAATGACTTTCAAAAACGTCTCTCTGACTGTTTCAACACTGGATTAAAATAATCATGAAGAAGCTGGGGAGATGGCTCAACGGGACAAGTGTTTGCTGTGTGAGCATGGTGAGCAGAGTTTGGAACCCTAGCTCCCATAAAAAGGCAGGCCTAGCATATTTAAACATATATAAACCAAGACTTAGGGATGCAGAGACAGGTGGATTTGTTTGTTTGTTTTGTTTCTTGAGATTGGGTTTCTCCGTAGCTTTGGAACCTGTCCTGGAACCCTTGTAGACCAGGCTGGCCTTAAACTCAGAGATCTGCCTCTGCCTTTAATCCTGTGCTGGGATGAAATGTGTGCACCAGCACCGCCCAGCTGGCAGGTAGATTCTTGAAGCTGATTGGGAAGCCAGTTTATCTGGATTAGCAAACTCCAGCTTTAGTGAGAAACTGTTTAAAAAATAAGGTGGAAAGCCGGGCGGTGGTGGCGCATGCCTTTAATCCCAGCACTCAGGAGGCAGAGGCAGGCGGATCTTTGTGAGTTTGAGACCAGCCTGGTCTACAAGAGCTAGTTCCAGTGCAGACTCCAAAGCCACAGAGAAACCCTGTCTCGAAAAACCAAAAAAAAAAAAAAAAAGGTGGAAAGCAGCTGAGGAAGACATCCAAAATCAGCCTCGCCCCTCCATGCGTGTGGACGCACGTGCACTTGAACATAGATGCACACGAGCACACACATCAAACCCTGTCTTCTGTCCGTCTAGTGGCACTCTTGTAGAGAAAGGACGAGCGATTAGCCTTTCGGCCCACCTGCTTCTGTTCTCTCATCTGTTCCTATTCCTGCGGATTTGCAAAGCTCCTACCTCTTACACTGACTTGGGCCGCCAGAAAGTCCGAGATGATGGATTTTGTGTGAAGGAGAATCCCACGGAGTCGGGCGGCTCTCAGGATATATATTTTTGATCCTCACTGGAGGTAGTGGCGTGAACACTATTCAGAGTTTAGTTATCGCTTCCTCTGCCCCAGGTTGCTCTGTGAGCATTGCTTGTAGTCAGAATGATCCTGTGGTATAGATAGTATTCCCACTTAGAGACAAGGAAACTGAGTCTGGAATGGGTTTAGAAGGAGCCTGAGAATCATGCAACTGGTATGTGCCAGGACTGAGCTGGGAAACAGCTGTCTACTCATAAATTGATGTCTGGATGTGAGGAGTTGCCTTGGTGGTAGAGTGTTTGCCTCGCATGTGAAAGTCCTGGACTCAATCACCAACATTACAGATGAAAATAATAAAGACTATTTTTTTTCCTCCTACACAACCTGTTTGTGAAATGAAAATTATTGTACCAGCACTCTGGGTGTTCTATCTTTACGATGCCCATAATAATTTTGTGGTCTAGAGCTTTATACCTTCTGTGGTTTAGACCTTTGTTCCCATTTGACAGGTGGGGAAGCTGAGGGCTACACTAGTTAAGAAAATGTGCTTATGACACACAGCTGATAGTGAATGGAGGTGAACTTTAGACCATTTCTGTGGTGTCCAGACTCAACATCTGAACCATCCCATAGAGAAGACAACTGTAAGAACTTGCCTAACTTCAGCGCCTTTGACCCATAATGCCCAGGGAACTAGGGCCGTATGTTCTGACGCAGGAAGTCAGCCAGAATAGTGAACCCTGTGGTCTGTGAGGAGGTGCAGCACCATGAACTGTGGGGAAAAAAAAAACGTTGTCATTAAAAGGAAGGGCAGGGACTGTATTTACACGAAGTTCTGCACTGTTGAGATTTGAAACCTCTCTGACAATTAAATCAGCTCGCCTCTCTAGGCACGGATAGAATGAAGCAAATTGGATTTTCCACTGATCCTCAGAGGGCGCGAACTCAACTTGTAGAGTTCAGAGGCCAATTCAGGTTGATGTGGGGCGGAATGGCCCCACAGAGAGGGCGCAGGCTGGCTGATGGCGAAAGCCTTCAGCTGTGTTTCAGTGTTGTGGCTCCAGGGAGTCAGTTTCCTTTCTATAGAATTTATAGACTTTAAAGTGCTTGTTTATTTTAAAACTAAGATCTCTCTTTCCTGCGTGTGTTTTAAGGGGGCACCTGCTTAAAGAAGTTGCAATGGCAAGGGAAATCCATGCGAACAGGTAATCCCAGATGTGCTTACGTTAGACTCCTGGGTATAGTTTCATGATTGTACCCTGGCTAAAATGGTCCTGAGGGAGCATTTAGCATGGAAACCACTGAAGTAGCCTAGAATAGGCTTCTTTGGAGAGAGGCTAGAAGCTAAATTGACACCTCCCCCCCCACTCTGCTTTTGAACAGTGAGCGCTTAGTCATGATTTTTTTAATATAAGGAAATTAATTGGGTATATTTTTCAATTACTAAAAAAATAAACAAAAGGAAATTGGTGATTTGTTTTCATCCAGAACTTAATCTACATTAACTCAATTACTCCAGATACATGAATTCCCCTGTTGGGTTGATTACAAGTTGGCTCAAATTCATTATAATTGTTTGCTCTGTATTAAAAATGAACATCTTGTCTTGAGGGCGCTTGCTGCCCTTGTAGAGAAACAGAGTTCAGTCCCCAGCACCTACGTCAGGCCACATACAACTTCCTGTTTCTCTAGTTTCCAGGGATGTGATGTCTTCCTCTGGGATTTCTGGGTAATGCACTAACATGGACACACACAAACATACACACAATTTAAAATAATCCTTAAAAAATACATCTTTCAAGCCTTCATGAATGTCACTTTCTCGGTTCTAAACGGCACTCTCTCAAATGAACTTCATTGTGCACTTCGGACCACAGCTCTAACTTCCCTTAGGACATCAAGGCAAACAAAGTGTTATTTTCTTCTGCAAAGTTAAACATTTGCAAACTGGCTTATGAAAAGGTGTGCACGCGATTAATCATGCAGAGCACTTGTAAGAGTCGATAGGATCATCAATAACAATTTCGCTCAACAATAGTCTTAGGTAAGATGGTCCCAATCAAACAGGCACTTACGCTCACTGCGCCTTTGTGAAAATATTGTCACTGTATACTGTCTATGGGCAAAACAATTTGAATTCTAGATCATCAATTTTGCCACAAAACAATGGTTGTTTCCTAACGTCATTAACAGCTTTAAGTATAAATCGGTTTGACTAAAATGTGATTTTATTAAGATTTTGGTCAGAAAGCATTGTGAGATAAGTGATTATGGTGTCACTTTTTCCCACAAATACTTAGCAATGCAGCTCACTGCCACCTGTGAGTCAGGACCTATGTGATGTACGGGGGAGGTGAACATACACTGCCTAACCCAGCTTAAAGTCTAGTCTATTGAAGAAAGTGTATGAATGGTGGACCATGTTGGTGTTTTATGGCAAGCACAGAAGAGATGCTATGTGACAATAAGAAGAGGCCATGTCTCCCCCGTTTTGGTGTCGTGCTCAGTTGAGGGTTTTACAATGGCTGGAACAAGAAGGGGAAAGATCAGAGCTGAGGGATTCCAAGCCGAGGAGAAGCATGTTTGAAGTTCTGGGTTTAACAGAAAGCCTGTCTCCTCAGAAGGGATGGGCACAGTAGATCAGTCTGTCTGAATGTGTAGCCATACCAGAAGGGTGGTAATGCCATGAGGCCCAGGAAGTGAGCACCCACATCTGCAAGGGACCTGTGCTCCCAAGTTTTTAAGTTTATACCGACCATCTTGGCCACCACTGTAGATCATTAAAGGCAACAAACGCTTCAGAGGAAGCTCTCTGGGTCTGCATTTGAAGAAACAACTGGGGTCTTGGGAAGGAGTAGAGAGCAGAAGAGGAAAAAAAACTACCAGGAGGCAAAAAGAAGAGCCAAGCTGAGGCTTCCAGCAGTGACGGGAACACTGGGGAAATAGAATCAGTGCGGGTATTGAAGGCTTTTATGTAGTGTGTGATGGAGGGCAGGGGTTAAGGATAGAACTGGGGGTTGATTTGGATTTTCCCACTATTCCTGTGCTGAGATCCTAGCCCCCAGTGTCTTTATAACAAGATGGCATTTGGACACAAACATGGAGGAGAAATGAGAGGACACAGGTAAAAATTGTTCATCTCAACACCAAGTGGAAAGACTAGAACAGTTCTTCCCTCATGGCTTGCAGAAAGATGAACCCTGATGACAACTTGAACTTGAGTGTCAAGCCTCCAGAACTATGAAAGGGTGGATTTCTGTGATTTAATCCTCACAGTTTAAGGATCAGGAGCAAAGAACACCCTGCGATGGGTGGTAGGAACACAGCTTAGAGCTTGTGGTCTAGCTAGCTCTGGGGCGCATGGTCATGTACTCAAAAGGGAAAGGTGTCTGTGTGGTTATTGATCAAGAGAGTCTCTGGCGTGTAAGCATAGCAGAAACAACTTTGAAGAGAATATGTGTGTGGAGAATGACATGAAGAGGGGAAGCCCTGCTCCAGCTTTGAGTCTGGCTTCTTTGCTCACATGGGAAATAAATAAGAAAGGGCTTTTTTATATACTGTCTTGGCATAATTGCCATAGGAACCAGCAATAGAGTAGTAGATAGCAAGACCACCCGAAGCTGTCCACAGGTACCTCGTGGGTTAGAAATTGACCCTTAAGATGGTCCTAGACACAATGAAAGATTCTGACCCGCACGAGCTTGCAAGAGACAATAGCTAGAAAACCCAGATGCTTACAAATCACTAATTTCTGATGAGAAATAGAAGCAGCAGGTAGGACATACATGTTTATCTGTCTAGCCGGATTCTTTTGCAAGTGGCAGAAGAGCTATGGAGGAAACACACTGGTAGACATCAGAGAGTTGTTTGGTGCGTGTGAGTGGATAAATGTTATCATTAGAATTTTATTCATGTAGGCTGGCTCACAGGATACTGGCTCCTGAAAACTCTTCACGGGGAAAATTATTCAGAATTTAAACTACTTCTCAGGCAAATATATTCACCTGTCTTTTGGATTTTTAACATTTTTAGACAAGGTATCATGTAGCTCAGGATGACCTTATTATTAATCTATCTGAGGATGATCTTGAATCTTCCTGCCTAACTTCTCAAGTACCGTGATTATAGTTGTGTTCCACCTTTGAGATTCCTTTGTTTGTTTGAGACAAACTAGCCATATCCCAGGCTAGTCTGGAACTTATTATGGAGCCAACCCTGGTCTCAAACTGGTGGCAGGCCTGCCAAGTGCTGGGAATAGAGGTATATAGCATCAGGTCCAGTCTTTTAAATAGCTGGAAACATAATCTTTCTCCTTAGTGGTGAAGTTGAAGGAAGAAGACAAAAGAAAATAACATTCAGCCAGGGCTCTCCTAGGACCCCCATCTTATGGGAAGACTGGCACAGGGCAAATAGCATCCACTCAGTGTCAGGTGTCCTAGGAGAGCTACAGAAGGTCCCAGGAGCCCGCCATGTAAAGGAGGACCATCTCAGAGGAAGGGGTTCATCTGGAGGTAGATGCTGCATGCTTAGAAACAAAGAACTTCAATCTGAAGATATTCTTTAGAAACAGGGCTGTTTTTCTGGAGTTGGCTTTCTAATACATTATATTTTTGTTCCGTTGTTTGTGTTTTTAGGTGAGGGAGGCACAGATTTGGGTCTTTTCCTAGGGAGCAGATAATCCCTAGTTTCTATGTTAATAGTAAACTTCTCATGCCTGCAGAGCTGAGGGTCCCCTGACACCAATTTATCTTATCACAGAGGGGGATTTGAGGGAACACTGAGCAAGGCCATTTTCTGCAGATGATTGATTTCAGTTAGACTTTTAGCAGGGAAGAATTAAAAGAAGTGCGGAGGTGTCGAGGGGAAGCCCATGCTGCAGGTATCTGTGCAATCCCGGAGGAGAGTTCAACAGCAGGGAGGTGGAGGGATTGCCAGCCTGTTCCCTCTAGTTCCAGAGCATATATATGACTACTGGAAGCCAAGAACTCTAAAGATTGTATCTAAGCTCCAATAGCACAGGAATCCACTGCCTTCCATAGAATAACTCTTTCTATAAATAAGGATCACGTTGACTCAGTATAAGGGAAGAAAGGATGAAATTTCTTGACTGCCACGGAGAGAAAGTTGGTGTTTGGGAAGTATGAGATCCTTTACCAATAGTTCTCAACATTTTATTAATTTCCGAGCCCACTGAGTCACCAATAGCCAGCAGCATCACAAGAAAACGTAAGCAATATTGACCTTTGCAAAGGTTTGACTTGGGTCATGTCTTGCACTCACCTATTCATGGGAGGAAGGCTGTGGTACCAGCAAATGTCTTCGAGGTAGCTTCTAACTCGTCTTTCTTTATGCTGTTAATTCATATTGTCCGCTGTCCCTGCGAGTTTAGTTTCTCTCTGTGTCTCTCACTGTCCCTTCCTTCCTCTCTTGCTCTCTTTTTCTTGTCTTCCAAAGAAGATCTGAGTATAAGGCCCGCAAAGAGCCATCATTACCTTTTGTAGGCTTGCTCATTTGAGCTCGTTCTTAGCCATGCTTGCCGCCATCTCTGCTTCCAAGTTCTAAGCTGTGCTCACATGGAATAATAAAACCTTCCACTGAGACAGGATGACTGGAATTTGTTGGTGATTTTTCTTCACTGCCAATAATGAACACAAACACACACAGGATGTTTCGAATGATTTCACAGTTAATTTATATGCACAAAGTAATTAGTATCCGGTAATTTTGCTTACCAGATTAAGTCTTATTTGAATATCAAAAGATATGTCATTTTGAAACAATTTCATAGTTCACTGTTGAACTAAAATTGAGACATTAGATGCACATGGCATGTGGGTGATGGTGGGCAAGTGAAAGGTGATCCTCGTAAGAATACAGGGATGCCCAAACCCACCAGAGGCACTTACCTTCCTTCAAGAGAAGCACAGTCAGAAGGCTGCTATCTAAAACATAGATAAATAGCTAAAGTTGTCCCACTACTCCATCAACACAGAACTTTGGTAGCACTGATGGGTTCAAGCATGACATCAGTGACATGGGAACTTCTTAAATTAGCAAATACAGATATGATTGGAAATTTCTCTACCATTAAGTGATGATAGAGATATAAGACTACCAATTCAGTTTTAAAGAATAAAGGTGTAAACTAGTTTAGTTACAATACAAAATAGTATAGACTGTCCTCAGAACACTAGACATAGAACTGTTGTATGATTCAGCTGTTCTGAGTATGTTTCTGTGAATAAACACACAGATGAATAAAGAATGCATTTCTCTCTCTCTCTCACACACACACACGGGGGGGGGGAGATAATATTATTCATCCATAAAGAAGAAGGCTATCCTATCACTGTATGGGATTAGAGGGTTTTATGCAAGTAAAATAAGCCAGAAACATAAAGGTAAGTGTTGTGTAATCACTCTTATCTATGAAGTAACAACAAGCCAGCCAGCAAATAGAATACTGATTACTAAGGACCAGGAAGGGTGCAGAAAAAGGATGGTTGAATGTGATCAATACATATAATATGCATGAATGGAAGTACCACATAGCATCCCATTAATATGTATTGGTAAAACATTACTACTTATATACATGGATCTGCCTAGAAAGAGGGAAAGAGACAAGATCTCCTGAGTAAATCGGGCGCATGGAAGGCGGGGGGAGGCGGGTGGAAGGATGGAGGGGAAGAGAAAAGGGGAGTGGGAAAAATGTATATAGCACATGCCTATCCAAACAATTAAATTGAGAAGGATATAAAAATATTGACACACTAATAAAACACAAGAGGAAGCAGTGTACCCCAGCTCACACCATGGAGGGTTAGCGCTAACAGGCTGTGATAAGAGGGCTTGTCCTTGGTATCTGTTCCAGTCAGGGCTTTCCTTGAGTTATCCCATCTAACCCCCAGGTCTTCCTTCTCCACTGTCCTTGAAACAATGAAACTTGGTCTCCATTTTCACGACAACCCCAGGTTTGGCTCTGCTTCTCACAACCACTGGACCCTTATAGATGGATCTGTCATTCCATACTTATTTAGGACAAGCCTTGACTGATGTGGTCCAGAAGAGGTAACTCCCCTTCAATCAAAAGGATACCTCATTTGTTGACATGGCAACTTTAATTCTATGCTTCCTAGCAAGCGACCTATGCATGAACCTGTTTCTTCTGTGCCCAATCCTTACACCATTTGCTGGGTGGTTCCAGACAGATGGAAGCCTTTTCCGGATCTGCCTGCTGGTGGACACTCCGCTAGGCATCAGTCTCACCAGGTGCCCAGTGTCTTTTTTTTCCAGTTGGGGAGGAAAGTGTTTATTTGGTTTACACTTCAGCATTGATGTTCATCACTGAAGGAAGTCAATACAGGAATTCAAGCAGGGGAGGATTCTGGAGGCAGAAGCTGATGCAGATGCTGTGGAGGGGAGCTGCTTCCTGTTTCATCCACCTACCATAGTTATG